>JAVTVY010015906.1:0-68137 GCA_036873755.1 Hanleya hanleyi
AAATGCAATATCCTATACACAATAAATCCAACTATGGACCTAACTTAACACCAGCTACAATTTGCATAGCCGTGTCTGTGCAATATTCGACAACACAATTGGATCAATACAAGCATTTACATTTAGCTTTTCGCTCACAGTAGAACTCGGCAAGTTATGTGGGTTGGCTGACATTCCGTGAGACTGCCATCCATTTTCATCCGTGCGTCATCAACATGCGGCTCTGGCTCCTGCTCCCCTACTGTGCAGGAAGCACTTCCCTGATTTTGATGTCCACTGGGCTCGTACGATCGCCCTGGCACATCTGAATGCCTGACCACAGAACTTCCGCTTTCCAAAGGTACAATAGTATTTTCAGTCTCTCCATCAACAGGAATCAACACATCAAATATATCCTCATCACCATCAGGTGTTATAACAGGAGTTGCAAGTGATGGCACGTCAGGGGGCTCCGTCTCCAGACTAGCTGGGCCAATGTCAGTAACTAATGTCTTAGAGTCCAGTAAGTCCTGCCGATGCACAATCGTTGGCTTAAGATCTCCAGATAGTGGTTCCACAATATACATGTTGTTTCCTACTTTTGCAACAACTTTTGCCGCCAGTGATTCTGAATCTTGTGTCTACCAACGACAGGATTACGCAGGAACAAGCGAGCACCTATGTCCAAGGGATAATCACCAGTCTTCTTGTTATACCTGCCCTGCCTCACGCTTAAGTCTCTCATTGGCTAATCGGAATGCACTTTGAAGGCGTTGGTCCGTGACCCATTCGGCTTGAGGCGCTTGATCCGGATCTGCCGTTGATCCTAACATGATGTTCACTGGTATTTTGGGGTCTCGACCGAAGAACAGGTAAAATGGGGCATATCCGGTTGTGGCATGCGGAGTACAATTGTATGCATGCACTATCTCCGGCAGCAGCTGCGGCCATTTACGTTTGGACTCGGGAGTCAGGGTGCACGGCAGGTTATGTAGCGTTCAATTATACCTCTCGCATTGTCCGTTTTGTTCTGAGTGGTAAGGCATAGTCCTGGATTTTGTGATTCCACAGAGTGCACAGAGTTCTGCAATTACTTTGCCTTCGAAATTTCGCCCTTGGTCGCTGTGTAGCTTACAAGGTACCCCATATCGTACAAACCACTCTTGCACAAGCATACGTGCAACTGTCTTGGCAGTTTGATCCTTCGTAGCTATCGCTTGAGTAAACTTGGTATAAACATCAGGTAAGACTAGCACATCCTCCACGTTGTTGGAATCTTTTTCCAAAACCGTATAATTCATTGCTAGGATAGCCAGAGATCTTCTTATCAACAAGGAGCCTATTGACGTCTTGACATTCTTCGCCGCCTTAGCTAGTGTACACCGACTATACTGGGAACAGTAGCTGTTTACCTCCTTCGCCATAAAGGCCAGTAGCACATGAAAGTGAGAAGCGACAGTGTCCTTTCTGAACATTGATGTCTTATTTCATCATGGACAGCGACAAGATTCTTCGGTTTCAAGGAACCAGTACTTGTTTAACTGTCACTCCATCTTTTTCGATTTTTCTATAGAGTACACCACTATGTTCCTCGAAACTGTCCCAAGATTTAACAAGCTTGCAGACAGCTCTGCTTCCCTTCTTCAGGAGTCTCCTGGTTGGGGGCCGTTTGTACTTTCTGAACATCAAGATACGACCCAAATCTGGATCATTTCTCTGTAGTTTGGCCAAATCAACTGAAGATATTTTTAGAAATTCCAAAGACACCATCGGTTCTGAGGCAAGTCTTTGAGCGTTCACCCCGATTTCTTGAACCAAAACTTGGTTTACAGCCTCTACGATACGATGCTGTAATTCCACTGGCATCAAGGTCGATGTACACTCACCAAAAACTGAACTACCACCTGTAACTTCCTCCAGCCTGTGCGTTTCTGATGTGTGTGTGAGTTTCCTGCTCAGGGAATCCGCGTTCTTGTTTGTTTTACCAGATCGATGCTTGATTGTCAAATCATATTGTGCCGGCTCACCTCAGCTCAGTTGCTCCCAGTTTAGCCGTAGTCATGGCGTAACTCAGTGGATCATTGTCTGTAAATACCAAACATTTGGCACCCATCACCAGATATCGATATTTCTGTGACAGCCCACTTCAGGGTCAATAACTCAAGTTTCATGCTTCTATTAAGGTCCATATTCTTCTCATTTGGTCGAAGAGATCTACTAGCATAACAGAGCAGGACGCGTTCAGTATCTTGCGACAGCGCTGCACCTAAGCTTAGATGGCTGGCATCAACTTCCATTATAAAAGGTTTGTTGAAATCTGGGAATCGCAAAACAGGTGCCTCTGATTGTTTGACTTTCAGCTCCGCCATGGCTGCATCACAAGAGTCATCCCAGGCTCCAATTCCCAAAGGTTTATGGATTTTCTTGCCCTTCTTTATTTTACCCGGTCCACCCAGCAAAACATGCAATGGAGCTGCAATTTTGGCGAACCCTTTGACAAACCTCCTATAATAGCCTGCCATCCTCAAAAATCCGCGGAGTTCTGTTTCAGATTTGAGCTTCGGCCATTCTCTGACTGCTGCCGTCTTGTCCGGATCTGGAAGAATATCTTCTCTAGAGACCATGTGTCCTAAGTACCGTAGACGAGTCTTGAACATCTGACATTTCTTCGGCTTGACCTTAACCTTCTTTAACCTGCCAAAGACCATGTCTAGACGCTCCAGCGTTTCTTGGTAAGTGTTTCCGAATACCAAAAAATAATCGAGGTAGATAAGTAATGTTTGGAATTTCTGATCTCCAAAACTCTTATCCAATAGTCTCATAAAAGTACCAGGGGCTCCTGTTAGCCCGAAGGGCATGCGTGTGTACTCGTAAAAACCTCCTGTTCCCACACGAAAAGCTGTCTTTCCAATGTTCTCTTCTCTCACAGGAACTTGATTAAAACCGTGAACCGAATCTAGACTGCGAAAATATGCTGCACCATTCAGGGCATCCAAGGTCGCCACTATCCGTGGTAATGGATAAGCGTCCTTTCGAGTTTTAGCATTCAATGCACGATAGTCGCAAACAAAATCTCAGTTTCCCATCCTTCAGACGCACAAGGATTACCGGGGATACATATGGGCTAGAAGACTCTCGGATTACGTTACGCCTGTATCTAATGACGACCCCAAATAATCACGTACTTCCTGCCAATGATGTGGTGGCACACGTCGATGAGGTAACCTAACGGGATGGTCATCATCTGTAATTATCCGGTGTTCTACCGCATCGCAAAACCCAATATCACCTTCCGCTTTGCTGAAAACATCACTGTGCTCAGTTAAAAGTTCTTGCAGTTGTTTCTGCTGGTAAGCATCCAACTCACCTACATCCATTTGTGACAACAGTTTCCGACCACTTTCGGTGGCTGAACTGGCATCTTCAAAGTTATCCACAATGACGGCTTCACATGAACCGACTAACAGGATATCAATGTCCGGTTCCATCTTCGCTGGTCAAAGAATTCCTATAGGAGTTCGGGGGTTTATGTAAACATCCCTGTCTGAAAAGTTAGTGACATGTACCGGAAATCTACCTCGTCAGTTAACAGTTATCAGAGACGGTCCAAATCGAAGTCCAGTCTGCGAAATAGGCACGGCAACACCAATCTCTTTCACAACAGCTGTGAACGGATTTCCACCAGAGGCCCGTACAGATCCCTCAATCACCTGTATAGACCAAGCTGGTACCAGAACTGGCTTTTTACTTGCCACCCTAACTCTGCAACTCTTCTCAGGCGCTTCTCTCACTCTCATTTCATCGTACAAGGCCAGAACAGTTCTCCATGTATCGACAGGAATTCCATCCCTTGGAAGATTGTTTCGCATATTGCGAAAGATGTTAGAATACAATACTCCAGGCACTGTAGCCTTCCTGTCCTTCATAATACCCTCATCTGGGTCTTTAGCCACCAAGAACCCCATCTCCTCAAATTTACATCCCCAAACTACTAGATCCAGTTCAATGTACCCTACGAATGGGATCTCCCTACTATTAGCAGCGGATATGCGAATGATTTCACCTACATCAACCTGGTCACATTTGCTCTCCAGGTTCCTCGTGTAGAATGACTCCGTTAATGTGGACACTTCGGCCCCTGTATCCACCAAACACCGCATATCAACTCCCTGCACTTCTACATCATGCTGGACATGCCCCAATCGCTCTAGATAAGAATGGGCCTGTGCAGAACTGGGAACCCGCGGTGTGGCTCTCGACCGTGGGTCTATCTAGTTTAAATGGTTCTCCGTTGCACCGGAGAGATATTTGCCGCTGGTCTCCTCCTTTGAGCAATATCTCCGTAAATGATCCAACGATCCATAGGTCCAGCTACGCTGGTCTTGCTTGTAGTTACTCTTCCCAAATGTTGAAAGTCTTGCTTCGCTGTGTTTCCGCATAGTCGACATCAGCTGATCGATTTGTTTCTGCTACTTATTGATGATATCCTCTTGCAGCTTAGCGAGACGTTTCTCTGTGTCACGGTCGACTTGGTTTTCTTGACTGGATGCAGTTTTCTTTAAAATTGACCCACCGACAGGTTTCCCTAGTCATTGCACTGCCCTGTCCCTCAACTCAAAGAACTTCAGATTCGAATGTTCAATATTCAACCGACGGAGCTCTCTGCGAAGATCCTCATCCTTAACCGCCTCTGCGAATCTACCCCCCAAGGATGCTTCTCTGCATCGCTGAAAGGAGGCATCGAGTTCAACAATACGATCGTATAGTTCAACTAACTTCAACGAACATGATACTACATCTTCCTCTGTCTGCACATATGAATAGAAGCTCTGCTGAATGACTGACAGGTCAGCTCCATCACTGAACACGCGAAACAACACACGAAAGTTTTCTTCTTGCCTTTGTTTAATGTCATCCCCTCTCCCTAGGATCTCCTGCATGGTTTTTCCGTCCAGGTTGTCTAGAATAAGTGCCGCAACACCTTCAGAATTTAGTTTCCGTGACTCAGCATGGCTCCTCAAATCTGCCACCCATTCCCGAATTCAGTACTTTATTAGGACAGTCCTTAAATTGTTCTGGCTTTTTACTAGGCAGTACAACACACTGTTTCCTGTCCCCAGAAGCTGCTGCAGTCGCGTTCATTTTAACGTGTTCATCCTGCTGTGCTACCTGTCTTCGAAGCCTTTCCAATTCCGCGGTCAGTGCAGCTATCTGTGCGTCCGCCATTGTAAGAAATTTGCTTACAATATTACATCACAGGCACAATTTTTAATTACAAGCGTCTAGTCCGTCATTCATAATCCAGCCGTCGTCCATTAGAGAATATCCGCGTCCATAATCCAAAGACCTATTCCATTTTCCATATAACAGTATTAGCACCAAATTCAAAAAGACAATCATAGTATACATAAACATAGGCTTGTTTCCTGCAAGAGAGAAGCGGTCAACAGTTTTCAATGATGCCGGCAAGACATCATGATGCTCCAAAAATATCAAATCCGTATCGCTGATCAGTATTCTTAATCCATAATATTCGTTGTAAAGTCGTCATCTAAAGAATGATGTATCTCAGTCACGCTTTGATTGTGACTGTTCATATGAGTACCATGAGGATCTTGAAGTACATGGGTTCATACGGCCCTTAGCCCTGGGTTAAGCGGAATTAGACACAAGTTACGAAACGTAGCGCCATAGATCTTGCACGCTACGTTCGTATTTTGCTATCAGCATGCGATATGTATCGCCAAATTTGAGAAACTTTGAGTGTAGGCGCTTGATGGAATAGCCCTGTTTTTTAAGTTTCTGCACCAATGTTTTGTGACGTTGATTAAAATCGTCACATTTAACCCAGGATCTAGCAAATGCTACTAAGCGAGATATGTATACGCCATATGCAGGTCCCACTGGAATATTACTGTCCAGAAAGGGATAGTTTACGATGTCGAAATTGTAATCATCTCTTTTGTCATAAAGTCGACGAGAGAGAATGCCCGCTTCATTTTTATAGAGATATAGATCTAAATATGATGTGCCTGTAGGGCTGTCTGTAGTTTCCTTCAAATCCAGTGAAGGTGGGTATATATCCTTCACTGCGTCATTTATATAGCGATTATCCACAGCGAGAAGATCGTCTATATAGCGTTTGGTGAATGAGAAGGAACGGGCTTTGAGTGGATCGGTTTTTGAAAGCGCCAGCATATAGTCATATTCATAAGAGAACAGATACAGGTCAGCCAACAGGGGTGCACAATTAGTACCCATTGGAATACCTATATGCTGCTGATATATTGTGTTGCCAAATTTCACATAGATATTTTTAATGAGAAATTCAAGCAACTCTATAAACAAAGAAACATCCCATGAATGATATCTCTTGTATGTAGTCGAGCTAAAGAATGCTTTATGGCTTCCGACATTAATATATCTACGATCAGTTTTCTTGAACACAGATACTATTAATGAACTTATACGGTCAATAAGGTCCTGATGAGGGATTGTAGTATAGAGAGTCGAGAAATCCCATGTGGATACATGTCTGTACGGTATGTGACCTTTAGCATCAAGTTCTTCCGTAAGACATTTTGAGTTTTTCAATATCCACATACATTCAACGCCAGAGTTCTTGAAAATAGTGGCGCAATACCTTTCCCAAAATGCTTTTACCTCCTGAAGGGCCCTCGTCAATAGGGTTGAAAGAAGCTTGGTGGTGCAGCTTCTAGAACCAGCTATGAATCTAGCTTTGTATGGTGATTTATGCATTTTGGGAGTCCAGTATATTTTGGGTATGTCGCTATGATTGGTTGGAAGACAAATACCTCTTTCCTTGAGAAACTTTTTGTGATTGTTAAATAAATCTTCCAGAGTAAATGCAGTTTGGGAGTAAGTAGATGTATTTGATGAAGATATATCTACACTCAATTCTTTAACCAGCACCTGGTAATAGTAATATTTACATATGAATATTATATTATTCGGAGCTTTGTCTGCTGGGACTATGACGAATTTACTCTGGAGATTTGCTAGAACTTCTTGCGAATTGAGGTTTCTCAGTACTTGTTTTGTTTGGGGAAGAGTGCTTCTGTCAATATGGCGGATTGTTTCAACGACCTTGCTCTTGGTGAGGTCCAGCCAATCAGCGAGTACTGTAGGTTCAACTTTTTCTCGCTTAGACCAATCAATAACGTACTGTTCTAATGCAGTCAGGACTATCTTCTGGTCCGCCTTCAGATTTATTCTTCTTGGCTCTCTATATTTAGGTCCTTTCATCAAGAGTAATTTCAGATCCTTATCACTCACCACATCAAGGTCACCAGTCACAATATGTTTGCATGGTGTATAGATAAAGTTCGACAATTCACAATCACAACTATAGCCTCCTGACGTGTATAAGTTCCAGTCAAATACCAAATACCTACCATCATCTTACCAATACATGTAAACATTGCAATTACAGAAATACACATTTTAAACCATTTCATTCAAACACAGTAAGTTGAGCTGCTACAACTCCAAAGTCATTTTACACTCTCCTTTCTGCAAATCAGCACATCAGTGACGTCCATCCACTTCCAGCTAATTGACATCTCAACGGGAAGTTGAAGGAGGTAAAGTCGAAGATCACCCAGTTAACCGACATCCTACCAAGGGAAGTTGAAGGAAGACATCCCACTTCTGACACCATGTGAGACAGACTTAATGTTAACCAATAAAGGTCTCAAGTCTCCTGTTGAGCATGAGGAATCTTGTCTTGTTATTTTATTCCGTACAAGGAATTAATCCTACAAAATCAATACGGACAGTATTTGCGAACCAATCACAACCATATGTCAGGACAGTCAGCATTGGTAAAAGATATTTACTACAATACCCTTTATGGCGAATTGGAGAGGTAATGTGACATACTAGGCTTTAACATATATCAAGATATAGCCTCATTGGATTTCATATTCCAATCTCGTTATCTGTGAATAACAAATATATGAGGGATATGTTGAACTATAGTGACAATTATAGAATTTATATGAGAACACAATGAAATTGGCTAGAGATACTACTATCAAGGAACATACTCTCGGGGTATTCTCTATTAGATAATACATGATGACGGAATAGTACTAACTCACCCCCAGTAGTTCGTCTGTAATGGTTAACTGCCAACCAGTACCCTTATCCATGTTTATTACCAACCATGCTACTATGGTATGCCAAGTAAGGGAATCAGAAATCACAGACATACATTATCCCCTGTACACGTGCACAGGTCCTGCCACGACACGTACCATGAATCTATGTATTCTGGCTATTTTACTGTCTTCCCGGCTGTATGTGGGGCTCTAAAACAGTTGGAATTCAGCCCAAAACGTTCGACGAAACACGCCGTCTCAAGCAACAAAATGGCGCTGGGCGGTCAGTGAACATGCGGACCGGGATATTCGGTAACAATACAATTTTTGTTTCTAACTCTTAGAATTACGGAGGATTACACTGTGGAATCATCCTAAGAAATTGTTATAACAATGATCTGTCTAAAGATGCATTTAGCAGGCTATTTACAAAAACACAGTGTGCTGATAAATCATATTCCTTCGGTCTTTTCCGTGATGACCGCAGTTACATAACACTGACAGGTAACTAATACGAGTGGGGCGTATCTCTTCACACTAGCAAAAAGGTCACACCCCCAATGAGAATTGTCCCAACAATCCCTACTGTTACTATACCAGTGACCAAATCATTTTTCACGTTAACTTGGTATAAGGGAACAGGAATATACCCAGAATCAATGCCGTAGCGTTCACAGAACAATCCATGGGCGCAGTAACATTAGATAGCATCAGAGACCGTGACGCGCCAGTATCTCTCAAAATAATGACAGCTTTGCTTTCTCCTTCTGGATTAACTGGCGACAATTCTCCCTTAGACAAGAAACTCTTGGGACCCTCCGTTATCTGAGTTCCACTAAAATCTGCCTTGTCAGGAACTTTCTGTCAGGCTTGGTCAGGTTTTCAGTTTTAGACCATGGGAAATAACTCTGCTTTTAACGAAAGCGACTGGTTTATTCCCCTGTCTGTCATTACGAAGATTTCAACAGTCCGCCTTTAGAGGTCCTTTCTTCGAACCGTAGTGGCATGTAGGCGCATTCCATGACTTAGAAAAGGGTTATCAGGCTCCGCTGTCTTCTTTTTAACCCAGAGCCTATCTTGTCACCTTCAACTTCTAGATTCAAATGCTCTCATATTGCCTGGACTATTTCATTCTTCCTCAAACTGGCTCATAGAGTAACATTTAAGTTGCTGGCTAATGTTTTTAACTCAGCCTTACGTAATACCTCTAAATCACTTATGGACAGATTTTCCTTTTGTACAAATACTTGTGGATCAAAGTTTCCAGCCATACTGAAATTACAAAATGATTTTGTTATGCATCCATGAATTGAAGGCAGATTGAAGGCAGAGCCAGAAGAAGTTAGTAAAATCTGCAGTCAAAAAGTGGTCAATCAAAATTACAACAAAACACCAGATGGTTCCGTTAAAGATCTTTATATAATTAACCAACATGCAAGTATAAACCGTTACAAATTGGGGTACAATATGTCACAGAGTTTAGGCGTACTACAATACCGTAAACATGTGTGGTAGGCAACTTAAATGGTCCTAAATATCGGTACCCCCCCGGTACTCAGTCCGTAAAGTGTCCAATTCAGTCAGCTTTCTTCTTAGCGTTGTTGCCCAACTCCTCCAAGATTCTTCATCCTGTGTTCAGTCCTTTTGTCCACTCCTTGCAGTCCAAAGCAGTCGAACACCAGCGATCGACGTCCAAGTCCAATTTACGTAACTCGAACAGAGGAACAGCATTATGGGAATTTCCCAACAACGTCGACTTCACAGTGAAATTACACAAGTCTCCAATCAAGGAACTTACAGACTAGTCTTTTGTGTTAAATGCCGTCATTTTCATCTGACGACGATACAGCTCACCAATCCCCATGGTAGTGTACGAGTTGTCACAGCGACACAGCTCACCAAGTACCAATATACGAGTTGTCAGAGCATTTTCATCATTACAAGCGTCTAGTCCGTCATTCATAATTCAGCCGTCGTCCATTAGAGAATATCCGCGTCCATAATCCAAAGACCTATTCCATATTCCATATAACAGTATTAGCACCAAATTCAAAAAGACAATCATAGTATACATAAACATAGGCTTATTTCCTGCAAGAGAGAAGCGGTCAACAGTTTTCAACGATGCCGGCAAGACATCATAATGTTCATAGCTCTCTAGATTTGTATCTAATACCGCTTATGCCGGTGCTAGGGGCCGTGTGGCCATGTCATCCACGTTGCCACATGAACAGTGGCCCTATCTGAGATACAACACATATTACGAATTGTTAGATTCTTGGTATGTGCTTTAGAATAGGTTAACCAGAAGACTATATATACTGTGAAGTCATGTGACTGTCAGTATGTCGGCACCTCTTCCCACTTCCCTTATATGCGTTGTAATTTAATCAGCATTCTTGTGCTCCAATAATCAGTATTTCACACAAACGCTTTCACATTAAAATACTTGTCGACAGCCCAAAAGTTCCACCACCAGTTTCACGATCTCGCTCAATGAGGTGGCTATAACTGTCTCTGCTATGACTGTCTCTGCATCAGTATCAGTCAATGAACTCTCCGAATACCGTAATCCGGTATGTTCTCGGTATTTGCCTAGGTGGGCTCCTCTGATTCTAGCTCCTCGGCCTCAATACTCTCTAAAATGATTAGATTGAAATTAAATCTATCAGATTGAAATTAGTGACCAATCTTTTATTGGATAGAAAATATTCAATCTAATAGATTGAAAACGATAAAATGAATCTGTTGTAGACAGAAAATTCAATCTACTAGATTAAATTTTCAATCTAATAGATGGAATATTCAGTCGAATAGATTGGTCACTAATTCCAATCTGATAGACTGAGTTTTCAATCTAATTATTTTAGAGAGTATGCAAAGTCTCCTGTTGTCGCAGCATATAAATTGTCGTGTCTGGTGAACGTGCGTCCACAATTAGAAGTCGGGGTTCTGATTTCAATCCCTATCGGCGTCAAAAATGTTTTTGTTTGGTCAAAATTGTTTTTGACAAGCAGCGCGATGTACCAATTTTACCGGTTGGAAACATATATTTAATAAATACTGGCATCGGTAATACTAATACACTTGTATCAATACCTTCAACATACCCACGAAGATGTCACGTGTCACAAGCACCGACTATAGCCATATGTTTCCATCGACATACGTCGTGGTGACCATCACACGGGCCTTTGATTTGTACGTAGGACGAACGTACTGCGGCCGCCATCTTGAATATTTTTATTGTTTAGATTATGCGAGGGGTGTTATGATAAAGACCGTACCTTGTTATTTCATACTAAATCATGTATACTGCGTGGCCCAAGGTATGCGTGTACACGAAGAGCAAAACCCAGTATAATATATATATATATATATTTTAAATACCCCTACACACAGTGACCTTCGGCCCTCGGACGTCCCCCGAAGTGACATTTGACCCGGAAATGACCGGAATGACATTTGAACCGGAAATGACCTTTGACGCAGAAGGCTCGTGACCGCCGCATCACTCCGCGTGACGTCATCACCCTCACCCTCAATGAGATTTTCTGTTTTGCTACTACTCCCCTTCTTCGCACATACGTTGAACTTGTACTCCGTTCCATAAGATAGCTTCCGCCTACACGATGTTTGTGTTTAGAAAGCAAATGTCTACGCAGATTAAATGATATGCGTAAACCATGGCTCTCGTCTCCTCTGACAATCATCGTATAATGAATTTTCACCCTTTTATTCATCGAAACTCGAACAGAACATGCAGAACGCGTCTCCAGCCATCTACGCAGATTAAATGTGATGGAAAATGACTTCGAATACGTCTGACATGCGTAAACCATGGCTCTCGTCTCCTCTGACAACCGTCATATAATGAAATGTATCACCCTCAGAACGCGTCTCCAGCTAGCTAAATAATATATAGCTAGTCTCCAGCCATCAATATCACAGGGCTTTCGGGCCAAGGCGGCCCCCGGATCATCGCCTTAAATGCTCGGATAGTGTCCCCTCGATCGGAAAATGCTTCCGCGGTGCTTGCATAATAAAAGTTTGAAGGCTAAAATTGCACCCTAGCAAATGCATGTATTCACCAAAATAATCTCATGTTGTGAATTTTCCAGTTATCGCCAAATAAAATGCTACACGGAGTTTAAATTATAACGAAGTGACATGGGGGAACCACTCGTTGCGTATTTTTGGGCAATGTAAATATTTCATAAATTTGCAATAAATCGTAAACATAACGACTAGATTGCTCGGAAATATATATATATATTTTTAAATTATTCGTTGACGTCACTTGATTTACTGGATTCTTTCTAATGCTGATTAAACGTTCGTATATCAATTCTAAAATGATATGATGGTATCAAATATAGGCCTATATCAACGTTGTTTCCACGTGCGCGAGGTAACCACCAAAATAAATGACGGTATTTTTTAACGGTAACAATTTTTTTTAACGTTGTTTCAACATGCTATCTGGGTCACAGGGGCTCGTTACCATTGTTACTTGATTAATTAGCTTGATTTGGTGGGGTGGGGGGATTAACAACGGCAACGAGCCCCTGAATCCAGTTGTTGAGCTAAAGTAATTTCCCGCCAATGCAACCCATTGGAAATGATGATATTGCAACCTGTTATTCGATTGGACAGAGGCGACACGTGCTTCAGAAATGGACCAATGAAACATCATGGTTTATTTGCCGCCATCTTCCCTCGTGTTCGCTGACTCGTGTTCTGGAGCGATTGCCAAAAGTAAGTCGTATTTTGAGGTAATAATCGGTATTGATTGTAAATTTCTCTTTCCTCTTCGTATCTGGTAATCAAGCTAACTGTTCTAGAAAACAAAGTGGCGACTGATTAATTAAAATCAACGTGAATTCCACATTTTAACTCTGGCTATGCCAAAAAAATGCGTCAGCCATTTTTGGATTCCTCCAAAAATAAAATGTTGCCAAAGCTATTCTTAGCGGACGATGCTGCAGTATCGTATATCTTCCTCTATACTCTTAGCTGATTATCTTGTTGGGTGTAAAGGATAGAAAGTAAACCAAACCAAATCAGCCAAATCTCCGTTCACCGTTCTGGACAACAACAACAACAGAACAACAACAACAACAACAACAAATGCCACCATATCCATGATCAATGATATTATTTTCTCCTCTGTACGATTTGTGAATTGGTGTCAGGGTTTCTTCTAGTCCAATACAATGGGTGACTGACAGCCTTTTTTTATTATTTGGATGTTCGATTGGGCTGTACAGTCCCATTGCTAACGAAGTCAAGTGCTGCAGGTGCAGAAATCTAACTCCAGAACGACCATTGAAAAATAGGAGATTTTGAGAAAATAAAGAACTGACAAGCACACTCTCCAGTATAAATGAATTGCTCGTGTTCACACAAGGCACAAAATAACACCACCTACACAACTAAACCACTCTATGTAAAGTTCCACAGAGACCACAAACTTTCACATTTTCCAGAGCATCGAAAATCCGTCCAAAAATGGCATCTACGGCTTCACACTAAAGCATTATGGGAAGTAATCATGCAGGGATTCATTCACGTCGCTTCTACGTACCGAATTTCGGTTCGTAGATTTGAGTTTAAAAACTCAATTTTTCAGTTCAAAACTAAGTTTTTTTGAGTAAAAAATCAATATTTGTCACCAAAATATTTATACTCAATTTGTGTGTTGGAAACTGAATTTTCAAGCTCCGGAAACTGAATTTTCAAGCTTCATAAATTCGAAATTTCAATACACGATTGTCGGGAAATCATCTGGTAAAACTCAAATGAGCACCATGGTCGCGATAGCAAATGTAAATCTGTCGGCAGCAGGGGTAGAATTTCGACGCGAATCCGGGAATCTTTCGCGTAAAAACTTGCCTAAAATGGAACTTGCGCGAATCCAAAGCTTAGCGTAATCAGTGTGGCGTTCATTCAGGGAGATTTATTCAATATTTCACGGAAATTCAAGTCAAATAGCTGACCTGTAATCAGAAAACCCCGAGACATCTTTTTGTCTTGCTGCAAAACGGATGTTTTGATGACGTAACGGGCAAACTACACATCGGAAACCTTTGCGCGTTTATTTTTTGGAAGCCTTGAATGCTCTCTGTAAAGGTTCCCGGCTGGCGCCAGATGGCGCTAGTGTGAATGCTAACACGTGATCGTCATATGGAAAGTACAGTCTTTCGTTTCTGTAAAGCAGAGGAGTGCTATAAATCACACTCCTAAAATGAGTGAGGCGGGTGATCGTACTCCTGAAATTACTATCCTAGCACTTCAGGCCGTGGTCCAGGGGCCGCCTAGGACCCGGAAGCTCAGAGGTCCTAGATTGCTGGAGATGCATTCTGAGCCATTTTCAGCAAATAAATCTGCAAATTCTCCCTTACATTTTTGTCCTCATTTAATTTTTTTTTTTTTAATTCATGGAGATCCCAATTGCAATTATCTGAAGTTATATACAGGAGACATGTGCCCCCTTGTCTACACTGTCTGTCCAGTGATGCTTTGTGCTATTATGACAAATAAATTCCACAGCAGCAAAACTTTACAGAGCTCTGCGATATCATTATGTTAATTTGATACAGCATTTTCCAGACGGAATATGAAGTGATTTTCTTCAGAAATTCTTTACGGACGACAACTTGCTTTGGAAGTCTGATAATAAGATCAAATCAAAACTTGTGCAAAATGAATACCTAAAAACTTTCGCTCATGACGTTTTTTTCAAACAGTGTATTAAAAGTTCATTGCAACGCACGCAAATCAAAACATGGCGCCTGCTAACACCGGCGGGTAAAACAAAAATTTACTCGGATCTTAGTACGGAATAATCTTTCTGGTTCAGCTATGATTTCGTCGCTAGGTTTTATCAAACAGACTGATAATTCATGAATATATATTAGGGCTTTCGAAAACAATATATCTGAATAGTCGTTGGCGACATATTCAACATCTACTTCAAACATCACATCAAAGGGACGATCGGACTCTCCGACTTCGCTGCTAGAATTACGATTTTGTATTTCCCCAAATAGCCAAGGAATGTACCGCCGAACACAGAAGAGTTCCTATTTTCGTTTCGTGAATGCGTGATGAATTATCGACTTATATTTTCAAAAAAATACGCATTGGGTTTTGGGAAGCAGGACTTCTCTAGGTGCGCGATCAATCGCGCGCCTTGAAATGAAATTAGGCGAGCGATGGTGCGCGCGAGCGATCGCGCGCCTCAAAAACGAATGACTGAAAGTACACTAGCGTGAAAATGAAAACCTGGGACGTTTGGAGTTTATTTAGCAGATAATTTTGATTCAGATTCATTCATAATTAGAATGACAAACATTTTCCCAGAGACAGCACCAGGGATTCATAGAAGTCCAAATTTTACGAACCGAAATCTGGAAAATTGAGTTTTTTTTCACTCAAATTGAGTTAAAATAAAATTTATCGGCATTTTTTATCCCTCAAATTGAGTATATAAATTTTTTACAAACCAGGGTCATTTTTTCCCCCAGTGTTGAGTATATAATTTTTTTACAAACCAGGGTAAATGTTACCTTCTGTGAACCTTGTCTACTGTTACCAATTCAGGTATTTTTTAACCTTTTGTGTAATTAAAACCATTTTGTGTCGTTGATTGCGTTTACTCGTTTCCATCATTACAGGGATTCATAGAAGTCCAAATTTTTACTACCCACTATAAAATATTGAGTTCTTTTTATGCTCAAATTGAGTTTTTCCAAGTTTTTACGGCCCACCCACAAGTTGATATTGAGTTTTTGAATGTTTTTACCACCCTACCAATTAAGATATGAACAAATAGTTTCTGTAGTACTAAGGTGAGCTATCTAATGTGATTTGGATAATGGTCATCTGAATGACAAAAAAACACATGTTCTGTATTGTAACTTGCTCACTTATTTTAATAGATTTCATTTTTTTGGACCTCGTGTTTGTAGCAACACCAACAGCGGTAAGAGATCACAAACTATCATAAACATTCAAAGAGAATTATCATATAACGCTTGCAAGAGACGCTATAAAATCCTTACATCATCAGCGGATTTTCACGTAAGATGTAGCAGCTGTCAAGCAGAATGATGTCTTGAACTCAGACTTCTACTTTACGTCCATCGCATGGTTGCCGTCTAACTTCAGAACAAAGGAACTGCAGGGGTAGAATTTCGCAAAATTTTGCGAGAATCCAGTTGGATTCTTAGTGGCTTAGTTTGCGAGAATCCAAAGAATCCAAAGAATCCAAATTTGCGGAACCAAGCATTTCGTGACCAGTTGCCATTTTCACTAGTGCTAGTTACTGCACAACTAGATGTAAACTTCTCAATGGGAAAAATTGAAATCGCCTCATTTATTCTGAGGAGGGTGGTTAGCACACATATAATAGCACAAATTAGTTCAGGCGAGTGATTATCTCCATTGATGAGCAGTATTCAACCTAATCATGTTTGGTAAGTGGTAAGTATATACTCTTAATTTTATTTCATTTGTATCTTTGTATTGCATATGAAACAAATATTGAAATTTTCCGCATTGCAAAAAAAAATAATAATCATAAAAAAAAAAAATAAATAAATAAATAAAAATCTGGCCACCTGCTGCATTCCCTGACAAGCAGTAAATCAACAATTGTTATTAATGAACCTTTATATAAAGACTAGGCTATGGATTTATATGAGATACGCAAAAACATTAAAAAAAATAAGGAAATTCCAGATATTTTTGTACCACATTTTCTCATTTTATACCATGATGGTTTTTACAGTGAAAGATAAAAATTACCAACAAAAATTCAAGAGTCACGGACATAAACAAGAAATGCAATGCCGTTAAAGTTAAAATCTAGACCTCAAATAAACCGACTTCTGAAGAAATGCATGTTCTCAACGTAAAGTGCTAGACCGCGTTGTTGTTGTTGTTCATGACGGGTATCATACACGCAATGTCTCTGCAGAAACGATCCAATTTTATTTTCATAAATTTCCTACCGCTTGATTCTACTTTGCCCGGTGTTCTGTCTTAGGGAAAATTGTTTGTCATTCTAATTATGAACGAATCCGAATCAAATTCATCTGCTAAATGATATCCAAAATGTCCCAGGTTTCGTTTTCAGCCTCGTGTACTTTTCGTCTGCAGACCGCCAGCTAGCATTCAATTCCTTCATTTTGACTGTTTTCGTCTGTTGGGTTTAACGTAGGTAGCCGGGCACCAGCAGCCGAGCGAAGGAGAATACACTCATACCTTCGGCGCCAGTCGGGAACCATTACAGAGAGTATTCGAGGCTCCCAAAAAATAATCGAGCAAAGGTCTCCGAGGATTAGTTAGCGCATGACGTCAGCAAAACATGTGAAAACCGCCACTTCCGTTTGTGAACGTTTCGCAGAACTCGCAAATTGTCGAAGGATCGGCGATGATTTTCACATGATCACTGAAATAATTTGCACCATTTCGAGTATTGAGTTTTCGTCAAAAACATTGAGTATTTCTTGTCCAAAACGTACACTTTTGAGTTTTTTGCTGTCTATATTCAGTTTTTGACATTTTTTTTCTACCGTTTAACGGTAGTAAAAACGGACGTCAATGAATCCCTGCATTATGTTTTCAGGTATCCGGCAGGATACATGAACAAATTATGTTAGATTTATTCAAGTTGTTTACGAGTAATACTTCAGGTAATCAGGTAAAACTCTGTAATGCTGCCGGTACTGGTTTTCATTTATACATGTACATGTAGTTCTCATATACATGCAGTGAGGAGTGTCAACTATTTCCCTCTCTGAAAGCTGTTATATCTCAATCAATCAACAATACATAAAAGAACTTTTAATTCCTTTTTCCAACTTCCACACAGGACTGTCTGAATAATACACAAACACACATCCAATTTCAGTATACAAATATGGCCCAACTTGTTAGGTGGTAATTATAAAAAAAATATATATTGATATAATAAAAACCCCATTTACATGTATCTATTAATTTAGATCTAAAATTAAATTTGAAGAAACCATTATCCAAAATTTAACATTAACAGAAAAATAATTTTAATTATGGAAACATTTAACAAAAGCAGTGAATTAATAAATATAAAAATATTGTGATGACATAAAGTGAAGTTCCAGTTATTGTGATATTATTCAATTACAAATGACCACAGTATGAAAAATCACACTGGTTTATAAAACGATGATTGTATATATTTTATTTATATACACGATGATTGTATTGGGTTACACAAATAATAGGAGTCTTGAGGATGATATTATTTTGATAGAATATGGTTAACAAAAAAAAAAGAAGGAAAAAACAACAAAGAAACGCTTCAAAACGCTTGCTTGCTCTCTCGCTAGGAAGAGTTCACTCCCTTATGTTCTCAAACCGCATGCTGTACGGTTGTGTCAATCTTCGTTACCAAACTGAAAATGATACAGTATTACTATTTTCTCAAGACAGACCACACAGATTATACAAAGAAATGCTTACGATTGGCATTCTACGAAAACAACGTGTCTTTATTCAGTATCGTTTGTATCTCCCTGCGTTGGAAGGAACGAGAACGACAAGGTCGAACGAAAACGAAACCCCCAAAAAAAATGGCGACTCGTTGATTGTTCAGTGAAATTACGGTTCATAAGTATTCGGGATTCTTCCACGGAATTATACGTCGATGTAACTAACATTACGTGGGATAAACTAGTCTCGGATGAATATATCCCGTTAACAGACTAAGTCGTCCGAGGTAAATTCAGAGCAGCTGACTGAGTTTGCACTTGACGTTGTTGTTGCTGCCGACAGATTCACATGTGCTTTCGCGACCATGGGATGATTTCCCGACAACCGGGTATTGTAATTTCGAATTTACGAAGCTTAAAAATTCAGTTTCCGAAGCCTGAAAATTCAGTTTCCAACACACAAATTGAGTATAAATATTTTGGTGAAAACTTTTGATTTTTTACTCAAAAAAATTGAGTTTTGAACTGAAAAATTGAGTTTTAAAACTCAATCTACGAACCGAAATTCGGTACGTAGAACTGACGTGTATGAATCCCTGAGCACATCAGGAGAAGTAGAATAAGCGGTAAGAAATTTATGAAAATAAAAATGGATCGTTTCTTCAGAGACATTGCCTGCATGAGACCTGTCATGAACAACAACAACAGCAACAGCAACGCGGTCGACCCTTTACGTTGAGAACACTCATTTCTTTAGAAGTCAGTTTGAGGACAGGATTTTAAATTTAACGGCACTGCACTTCTTGCTTAGGTCTGTGGCTCTTGCAGGCCTCGAAATTTGGCGCGAACGAAACGATCATTCGCGTGTCGGTTACGCAAATCAGAAATGGCCAGAACGAAAAATCGGTTACATGAATGCACTTCTTGAACATATGTTCTGGTAACAAAAGTCCCAACCTCTTCTCTGTCTGTCCACTGTGCAAACTTTAACCACATGACATGTGTCTTTCAGCATGTTTTAAAAGCGAAACCAAGTCGTAAACTCGACCCTGTCTGCATCGAATTTGTAGACTACCACGTGGCAGGCGTGTATCTGAGTCTGTCAGCTTGCACATAGTGTTTTGTCTATCCTCGGTTCAGGGCAGGCGTAATAAACCAATAGCGGCCAGGAAACAGCATTATCAAACTTCAACGAGTTGGAATGTAAGGGTTACCCGCAAGCCTCCTCGCTCCGAGGTTGTTGCTCCGTGGAAGCCTCCTCGCTCCGAGGTTGTTGCTCCGTGGAAAGCTCTGCACGGAGCTAGCAGCAGAGGTGGCATGCGGAGCTCTTCGCGGAGGAATTATCTCAGAGCGCGAAGCTTGCGGTTAACACTCGTCCCTTCCGCCATCTCTAAATTTGCAGGCGGCGTGTTCAACTTCTCAGACTTTTCGATCGGGATTTTAATGGAATCAGAAGGAAATGTTGAATGAATTATACAGCCAGAGTCACAATAGCCAGTCATGAATGGTGGAAGCGATTTACGTGTGCAATCCCATTCCCGTATGTTAACTCATTTGTCTGTTCAGTCTCTGACCACGTGCTGTCCACAGGCCTATATTACTCCCGAGTCGAGTTGTACGGTACTGGTTGACGGCGCACTGTTATAATTACGTAATCGTTTTGCGAAACCAATTGGTTACGTAAAAATTAACATCGTAACCGAACAATAGGTTACGTAAGACAAAATTACCGTAACCGATTTTTCGGTTGCGTCGATGAACCAATTTTCGAGGCCTGCTCTTGATTTTTTCGGTAATTTTGTTCTTTCACTGTAAAAAACTTCGCTGTATGAAATGAAAAATATGTGAGACAAAAATATCAGGAATTTTCTTATTTTTTAATGTTTTTGCATATCTGTTATAAATCCATGGCAAATTGTTCGGCTTACTCTTTATAAGGCTCATTAATATTATAATTTTTTGTTTTACGTTAACATCAACTGCTTGACAGGAAATAGGGCAGGTGGTCAGATTTTATTTATATCTTTTGTCTTGCAATGCAGACAGTCCCAAATGATTTGTTTTTCATATGCAATACAAAGATACAAAAAAAAAAAAATGTTCAGAGTATATACATGTATACTTACTATGTAGTAAAAATGGTTAGGTCGAATCCATTTGTGGAATCCAATACCATCATCGTGTAACTATTTTATAAACTAGTATGATTTTTTTTTTTCATCGTTTCTTTCTGACAACATAATGAAAATAGTAATCGCAATCAATAACACAAATGATTTTAATTACACAAAAGGTTAAAAATACATCAATTGGTAACAGTAAACAAGGTTCATAGAAGATAACATTTCTGGTTTGTAAAAAAAATTATATACTCAACTTCGGGGGGAAAAATGACCCTGGTTTGTAAAAAATTTATATACTCAACTTTAGGGGGGAAAAATGCCGATAAATTATATTTTAACTCAATTTGACTAAAAAAACTCAATTTTCTGGATTTCGGTTCGTAAAATTTGGACTTCTATGAATCCCTGTCATGGTGTCACGTGGTGTACACAAACGCACGTGTACAGAAAGGGACCTTTCAAAAATTACCAAAAAGCGAGCGCGTTAGTCAGATAATTCGAGAAGACCCCGTATCTCAGAGTATCACATGATTCGTTCACACGTGTTGGTGTGTGCCTACGTCACTTCCCTTCATATGCCAAAGTAGAAGGCGCCTATTTTTTTTACGCTGATCGGACAAGATTTATCTGCCTATGGCTTAATGAGAGATCGATGGATGCCTGGAATGTGCCATTTTGTGGATCTAAGCTGCACGGATACATTCAAACCGGTCAGTAATCATGTCAATTAATTATTGCGTCACAATTTGACAATTTCCGAGGTCCGAAGCCCTGCCCCTTGAAACAATATGGCAGCCTATGTGACTGTGATACGGACATGGTAGACATCAACATATTAAAGGGGGGGCGTATTCCAGTCATATTATATTGGACTAGGTTTCTTCTAGACCTCTATTGCTGGGGCAGGCCCCTTCACCAAAAATAAATGGTGATTCTGTTTCACAATAAATTCAAAATTGTTTCAAAATTACAGAACTTTGCCTTCAGAATGTTCACAAAAAAAGGCCCCTTCACAATTATTCCACATGGAACCATGGGTGCAATTTCTAATTGTAAACCTAATGCAGTGATAATATTATCCGATTATTTTCATTTTATTCCTAGCATATATTTGGAAGTTTAATGAAATTTATTCTTCTAAAAAAAACAGAGAAATTCTCTTAACCTACATGTACATTGTTAGTAAAGCCAAAAATTATTTTTTTCAATTCTACACAAAATGCTGTGTGTTTTTTTTCGTGCGTTTATACAGAGAAATTCCCAAGTTTCATATTGTTAACTCTCAATCATGACAAAACCATAAGGTGCTGTAGCCGCATAAACTTGACAATGTCCTTTGTTATTTGTCTAGCCATTGACATCGACCAGTATTGGACCCCCATGACTAACCAAAAGTTCAAGCTGTGGACAAAACTAACCTACTGAACTTCCCCTTCAAACATGCCTTCAAAATCAGTTGTATTCCAATGTAAAATATGGTACTTCAAATACTTACTGGAGCATACAAATTGCTCTTTGCGTGAACATATAGCACAAACCAACACTATGAAAAAACCCAGTAAAGCATTCCTATACTCGGATGGAATAAATGGCTTGAACTGTAGAAAGAAATAGAAGGTGCACACCGGAGTTTCGTAAGAATGACCCCGCTGTGATTTTATGATAAGATATCCAAGAGGAAACGTTTCGATCAAACCATGATCAGGCGATGTAGAATCGGCCATACACGATTAACTCACAAACATTTACTAAAAAAAGAGCCAGTCCCAAGGTGTGTTCCATGCCATGATGATCTCCCGGTGAAACATATTCTTATCGAATGCATAGATTTTAAGATTGTAAGAGATGCTTTTTTATCGAGCGACTACTTTGGAAGATCTTTTTAGTCGGGTGAGGGAGGATTGCATCTTGGGTTATTTGAGAGAAATCGGGCTGTTACATAAGTTTTAATGTGTGTATGTTTTAATGCGTTGGATTACTAAGTTGGTGACTTGAGTACTTAGAATTTTGTTTGATCGTCTCTATATAGCTGAAATATTGCTGAACGTGACATTAAACCTTAATTCTCTCTCTCTCTCTCCTCGCTGTAAATTATAGTAACCAATCAGAGTGCTTCTAATGGAGGGCATCACATTTCAAATTTAGCCAATCAGTGTGCGTGTTATACCGCCCATTAGCAGATTTTTATCATTATATACAATCTTCCCAGGGGAGACTAATTACAGAGGGCCTGGGGTTTCGTTGTGCACATCCCAGATCATGATAAGAATAGGCCTCCAGGCCTGGTGATGAAGGGTGAGTGATAGCTCGCCTTCGCACCCAGACATGCCAAGGGTGACTAGGGCAACTGATTTTTCACTCGCCCAGGCAGATTTAAAAATAGCCTCAAATATTTTCTTATGGTGGAAGTTTCGTTAGACATTCTCCACTCAGCTGTAATGGTAGTTTTAACAGGGAATAGATAACCGGCATCCCTGTACGTGCTCAAAGTATGAATGCAAGAGTAACCGTATGTTCTGTATTCCTCATGGTAAAGTTGAATGTCATGGAAGCCAACTTGGCGAAGTTACTAGGACTTTGTATTTTGATATATTTTGCTTGTTTGAATTTACACGAAATGGCATCGACAAAGGAGAAGAGCAAACAAAGGGCAAACAATATGTGACGAAAGTAGGTGCAAGTTACATTTGTGTAAATGGGAAAAGGGTCAATAAACAACAATGCTGTAAACCTGTTAGAAAGTTGTTTTTATTATCTTTTGATAGTTCTCCCAAATTATTCCAGGAGAACAAATGCTCTCACGAATCATTTTGGTGGGCAGTAAATTTTCTTCTCACTGTTACATTTAGGGAGAATGATTTGTCACTTCCGCAGGTTTTACTAATCGCCAGGCCTGGGCCTCAGCTCCTCTGACAGCATGTCATAAGAGATGTATCAATGGATTTTTATACACATGCTAAATATTTATAAGTTCCTTTTCTCTACTTCCAGGTCAGAAAACAAAGTACACCATGGCAGATCAAGACAGGTGTGTTATTTGTTGTATGAGCTCTGCCTCATCCAAAGTCTATAGAGCTTGGTACCCAAAGTAGATTGACCTGCTTTGACTGAAGAGCACTTTTGGACATCAGGATGAGACTGTTCGAAAATGGGCCAGAACCATGATAACTATAGTATCAATGCCAGAATACCAATATGGCTATCGAAACCTGATGGCTTGTGCCCAGGTGAAAATAGATACATATATGATACAATCTTAATTTTCTGAAAATGAACTTCAATTCAATGTCTACAATTTACTCAGGAATCAAAGAATTTAGTGTGGCCTACTTGGAGCTCATACCATTTTGTTCAGCTCACAAGCCTCCAAATTAGTTGTTCGTTGTTGACACAGGAATTAATACTATTGAAAGTCAGGATAGTTCCTATGAAAACAATATTGCAGGTTTCTGGGTATGCACCAGAATTTTACTCCAAGACAAATGATGGAAACGATTGAATATTCACAGCAGTCCTCACAATGCAAATCTCATCTCGGCAAAAATCCTGTGGCACCAAAATAACTCTCATTTAACAACATATTAAAACTTGCTGAACCAGGCGAACTCCTTATGCCACAGCATTTACCTCAGCAATGTCACAAGGCTGTGGCTAATTGCTTGGGTTGTCCCATTACTAACAAAAGCTTCATGTTTTCTTTCTATTGTGTTCCCAGTAAAGCTGTGAAGACGGATGAAAGCGAGGAAGTGGAGGATGTAGAAGAGGGCAGTGAGGAGGCTGGTGAAGGTACATTATTAAAATGGATGACCATGATCTGCAATGCTGAAAAATGCTGTCATGGATCAATAACTTCTTTAATAAATCAGTCACTCTATCAAGATTGATTCAATTAACCCCAATCATGTGGACAACATTAAATCTGCTGTTCTAATAAATTTGCTGACCCTTTAAAATCATTAAAGTAATAAAGATATGCTGGATTACCTGCATGATTTTTGTCAACTTCCTATTCTAATAAAATTGATCGCGATTGATTCCTCAAAGTCCATCCTACGGGAATCAAAGTTATTTTAATATACAGTTTGGGGGGTCGGAATGTAAATAAATACATGTATTTCCTCTTTCAGGTGATGGGTAAGAATGATTTCTACCGTTCTCCTTCCAAAAGTAGCCTGAACACACTAATGATAAGGAATAATAGTGCTCTGTAATGTACTATGTCACAAGTTATTTTTTAAATATATATATGTACAATTACACTAATTCACCAGAGATCCTTGTTGTATGAGAAATGTGCGAGACTACAAATTGTGTGGCTCTTTGCCTTGGGACTGAACATCAAAGAGTTAGTGGAATTATATTTATTCCAACTGCCAAAATAGCCCCGTTTCAGTGCCTAAAGGCTCTAGTTTTGGCTACCTATCAACATCTTCTTGTACCTGTCCCATGTAAAAAGCACCCAAGTGTTAATTTCGACCCTTGCCCAAACTTTTTGAGAATTTAATATACATTATACTGCATTGAAATTGCAGCTGTTAACATGTATATTCAGCTTGTCCTTTATCGGCATGGTCTCATCCTTCATAATGCAGGCCTGTATGCACTATACCAGCCCAGAATTGACATCTGATCTTTACAGCTAGTCCTCAGACCATCTATTTAAAACAACAGCCGATATGGATGGCATTCAAGAGTGATACGCCACCTTCATGGGGTCTCGGTATATTTCGATGAAAGCCAAGTTTATGTAGAGAAAAAAAGATGGAGGACAGGCTCTTTGAAGTTCCCGGCAGAGATGACCGGGCATCTCTTCACTCAAAACGAACGAACAAACAATCAGAGGGGACGAAATATACAACACATTGCCTCACTCTTAATTCACTCAAATATGGGCTTATTCTGAGGTCACAGGTCATGAGGTCACGAGTGCTGTTTGGAAAGTCAGTTAATTAAATGGCTTTGTAATTGTCTGCCCCATAGCATATACTTTAATTCTGATTCAGTGACTATACATGATGGAATGATGTGGTCAGTAGAGATTTACATGTACTACGTTTCATTCCTTCAGATGCTGCACCAGCCTCTGGGGATGCCCTGGCTAAACAGCTCTTACAAAACCCCCAGGTTCTTGCTGCTATACAGAGTAAGCTGGGAAACATGGGCTATATACAAAGGTAAGATGTGTCATTATTCAGGAAACTTTTATCCCAGGTCATGTTCCACTCTTGCAGTTTTCTATCTGCAGTCACATTGTTTTGCTATTGGATACATCAGGGGCGACAACATACTTTCATTAACGTCAAAAAGGGTTGCCATGCTCTACAAAAACTTTCTTCATGTTCCTAACAATCAGGCCATGTGACTCTTGTCATCTTGAACGTATTTCCAATAAATTGTACTACTTTACTCTCAAACAGTTTGCCAAAGGTAGTCAAGAGGCGGATAAAGGCTCTCAAGAAAATACAGTTTGAGGCGACGAAGATAGAGGCTGATTTTTATGTACAAGTCCATAAACTGGAGTGTGAATATGCTGCTAAATACGCACCTGTGTACGAGAGGGTAAGTTAAGTGGAACATAATCTTAGATATTAATCCATTATTTTAATAGGGCTTTTCCAATAAAAAGTGTGTGCCAGGGGGGGAAGGCACTTCGAAAAAGCACCCACCACCTACCAACATTGTTCGATGAACACACCAAGTACCCTGCGGACATACTTTCCCAACTGACCAACCACCTACCAACACAATTTTTTTTCACTTATTTTTGTCACCAAGCATCCAGGATACAATTTTTTTTTCTTCACCACCCACCACCTACCGTACATCTATCTCTAGCATGAGCCAAATTTATTGCAAATTTGAGATGGCCCAAAATCTGATAAACATGCATATATGGACTCAGGTCTGGAATTAGGTTGACCCCTTAAAATTATTTAAACTTGTCCTAGTCTTAGTCAAAAACTGATGTGAATCTTACTGGAAATGTTCTTTTTTATTTAAATTAAACAGAGTAAAAGATCACTTGATTATTTATTTGTTGATTCTTTGTTACAGAATAGAGACTTAATGTATTAGCAAATGTTGTTAATTTACCATCAGAAAGAAATGTGTAATCTTCCGACGTTCCATTTTAATCTTGCGTGAAATATCGTTTTTTCCCGCGATTTTGACTTGTATGTTTGATCTAGACACAAATGAATTACCTCCCCTCAGTATTAACGTATTTTAGTATTGAAGGGCAAGTAACTCCACCCAGGACAAGTAACTCCGCCGTATGCGCGGTAGAGTGCGCAGTAGAACCCGGAAATAACAACAATGGCAGACTACAAGAATCGACGCTTTCGAGGCGTAAATTGAGAAAAATAAAAGGTACTATCGAAGTCTTTTTTGTTTTAGCGCGGCTCGAGGTATAATCAAACAAATAAACCAGTGCGATCCTGTGCGAAAACACAGCTGCCAATGCTTGTACCCAAGCTGTGGTCGCGAAAATTTCCCGTGGTTTTTTGTTTTCGCCAAATTTTGGCCGTGGAAATCACGGCTGAACGGCCCGCTGGCTACTACACTGAGACCGACCGACAACTATTTTACTGAGACGATTGAGCAACCGACATGATTAAAATTGATAACAAAATTTACCAAGGACCCAACGGAATGAATTTTCAGTTAGACCAAGTACCCAGAAACACAGGTTTATTTTTTACCAACCACCTACTGACTCTTTTTAGACGTGCCGTCCCCCCCTGGCACACACTTTTTAATGGAAAAGCCCTTAGTTAACCTATAGTATTGGTCCCTGAACTGTGACCCCAAAATCAGGATATCATTGAAAACCACATGTTATTGTGTCTAAGAAAATGAGGCGGCGGCGCCTTTGAACCTTAAAATATATTTTATTTTGCCTAAGATTACAGTGTTCGATATCGGGGATATCCTGCTCCATATGGTGTGTGTTTGTTTGATGACTTGCAATGTCTTGATGTTATCTTCCAGAGGAAGGAGATAGTGACGGGGATGATAGAACCTACAGATTCTGACTGTGATTGGCCAAGTGATGATGAGGATGAAGATGAAGCAGAAAAGACGGAGGGCGGGGAAGAGGCTAAGCTCGCTGTAAGATTTGTTTCCATGTGCCACCTCAAACTATAAACCAGAGTTGATTGCAGGGTTCACATTGTTGAACTGTTTTTTTCACAGATCTTTAACCAGTGATACCTTTCATTTCCAAATTGTGCCTGTTCAACTCCAGGAGAGCAAAATCCTCATTGTCACTTCAGATTTTTGTATCATCGCACCTCCCAATGGCTAACTTTCGCATGATGCATCACGTGTAATGACTTTCACCACCAATGATGAAAGAATCCATTCTGTAGCTGTCACTATTCTTGATTTATCCTATACAGCGATGTAATTCTTCTGTTTTTTGTCGGAAATCCGTTTTTTTTTGGTTGAAACTCGGTAAAATTCCGTTTTTTTGTGGAAATTTAGGTTTTGTTCCGGTACCAGAAAAGTGATACTTGATGTCGACTAAATCATTATTTGAGCAATTAAATCGCACATTTCACCTTATTTTAATAAAGTTTTTATTGGTATTTATACCTTCAGATGGCATAATACCTTCTAATCTTTGTAAAACTGTTCGTCTCGACTCAAGTTTGTGGTCGATCAACCCTCGGCAGATTCGTTGCTATGGGATATGAGAAGTAAACACAAGGGGGATAACTTTGCTGACCAAATTGAAGAAATGTCTTTTTGGATAGCTACCTCCTCCCCTTGTATTTTTTTGCTGAGGTTGTCCAGCTATTATAAATTAATGTTTATATTTAAAAAGAATATACAGGATGACTATTGTCAGCTTCCATTGCCAATGAATTATTTTTCTTTCATGATTTGGTAGCTCTGTGAAAACAAAAAAATATAGATGTTCAATTTATTTTATTTTATTTTTTCTTTTAACTTTATTTAATTATATCCAACAAATATCATCATATTATAGGTCTTCAATGTCAATGTTAGTTGGGTTACTGAAAAAAAAAAATAAAAAACCAAAAAAATAAAAAAAAGGTATTCGTTTGCCAATCATTTGCTTACTTTATTTGCCAGAAATTGGCTCAAGTGAATCTCCAGCCATCTAGGATCCCAGAGCTTCCAGGGGCCTAGGCGGACCCCGGCCTAGAGTGTTAGGATCGTATTTTCAGTATTTTTCTTCACAAAAACCCACTTACATCACTGCCTATAGCAGTTCTCTCCATTTTCTCATCCTTTGATTTACAGGAGGCTGTGAAGAACAAAGCTAAGATTGAGGACAGTGAAAAGAAAGATGGTGAGAAGCCGGATGAAGGTATAAACATAACAAAACTGAATGGAAATCGCTGCGATAAATCTTCCACTGCACTATTCCTACAAGTATTAAACGGATGAGTACTTTGATAAAGGTTCCTCTGCAGGACCAAGTAGTTAGTAAAAAGCTTATTGATTGATGAATGATGCTACATCAATGATGTTAAAGGCTAGAAAGTGCTACTATTCATTAAACTATTCGTTGAACCTTAATTCTCTCTCTCTCCCATTCATTTGTAAATACCAACATCTACGCAAAAAAGAAGTGTAGTCCATTGTCAATGCATTGTAATGGATGCCCACTATGATCAAGGTGTCCATTGCTTAAAATCCAATTAATTTCAACTATTATTCAATTGATTATTATCAATTATTAAAGTATTGAAGGAATAATCTTTATTCACCGATATTATATATTGTGGGTGCCAGTCAATTTGTACAGTGCTGTATTCTTACCTGAAGTCTTCTGGGAATCGGTAGATATGGTTGTACTGCTTGATAATTGGTTGTATCATTTTCTGGTTATTCACAGACAAAGCAGAAGAGAATCCCTCAGGTGTGCCACATTTCTGGCTCACTATACTGAAGAATGTGGATATGTTATCAGATTATATTCAGGTATGGATCACAACATTTTGCTCGGTCTATTGCCATGTATAGGAATTTCTGGTTGATAACCTAGCTATTTGAGACTCCAAATCCAATTCTGAAGTATAAAAAGCCCAAAATGTCTTTAATCCTGTGTAGGGGTGGTTGAATTTCGTACTCTTCCAGAAGTGCTTATTAGAACCTCTGCTGTGAATCTGCTCTTTGGAGAAACGGAAAAGTTTCCGGTCTGACAATGAAATTTTCCATTTGTACTAAAATCCTTTTATCCATTAAAAAATATATATTTCATTGCAACAAATGACCTACCTTGCTGGAAAGACTGATTTGTTCTGTCAAATTTATCGGGAATTTGAACATATGACGAGTGGCTCGTTTCAAAACCAGCTGCCATGACAGACTATCACCCTGCATAAACTGAACGTGCCCTAAAACCCCATGTGGGTACCCGACAGAAAGCTGTCACTAGACACAGTTCTAGCTTTTTTGTATATTTTTCTTTGTCAAATAATCCAGAAAAGATTTAAATATATATGATTTCTTCCGGAGATGAATATAGCCAATCAGTGGACTCCCTGCTTTCTGTGGTATTTCATCTTCTGTACACAAATAATAGTGTTGTCTAACCGTTGGTGGTTATGCTGAAAGGGAGATAACTCTGGCGATATAACCTTGTTGTTTCAGGAACATGATGAACCTTTATTAGAGCATCTACAAGATATTGTTGTGAAATTCACAGAGACAGAACCTATGGTGAGTTAGAACCCAAGACTCGGAATAATGTCTTTGGCTGCATGCAAGTGAGTGTTGCAGGGGGAATCAAGTTGGTTCTGCAGTTCAGTTTTACCATGTGAACAAATTTGGTGATGACACCTTCTATGGTTAATGAGCTAGCATTATCTCCAGTAATATGTCCATGTATGGGATTTGCACCATAAGGGACACTCACATTGATTTTGTGGACCTATCTTTTGTATGAAATATGTGGGTTATCATAGAATCAGAATCTTGCATACTGCAGACATCACTCTTACATGGACATTCCATATGTTTCTGAAGATGAAGAGAACTAATAGCAATTGCCCTGGTTAATTTGACCAAATCAGCCCACGGCATTGCGAAGGTAATTGCTGTGGCAAAAACACTTAACCTCAGAAATTTTTAAGATGTTAAATGTAGATTATTTTGATAACTGAAGATTTTTGTTGAGGCAGATTATGAGGACATACATCAAAAAGTTTGAGTTCAAGATAACCCTACCTACCCCAAATAATTGGTCTGTTTTAGACTTTTCGGAATTGCCCCATCTTCCAGAGCAGATCTATGCACTTGTTTCAAGGTTATTACATTGTCATGGTATGCAATTTGTTGTCTTGCAGGGCTTTACATTAGACTTTCACTTTGAACCGAACGAGTACTTCACGAACACAGTTTTGACGAAGCATTACACAATGAGGTCAGACCCTGATGAGACCGACCCCTTCTCATTTGAGGGTCCAGAGATTATTAAGTGTAAAGGGTGAGTTGGTTGGAGGCATTCAAATACTACTTTGAACCTTGTACAAATTTACGAATGGCTAGATTTTCTTTCTATTATCTCCTAAGGCCAATGAAAATCCCGGATTTCTTTTTAAAAATTTGAACTGACCAGTCGGGTGCTTCAAAATCGGAAGATATCCCATGAAGCATTGTTTCTTCATTGTAGACCATCCTGATCAAGTGGATACAAATGTATCAAACAGTTTATACTTGTAGACGGGTTTTGCCCAGAAATCTTTTGAGTCGAATCTCGGTCAAAGCGGAGAGCAAATTTGGCAAACTTTTATAGATGCTTTATAATATTGTAGTGTGCTAATTTATGCTGTGCATGTTGTCCAAGTTGCATGTGCTCCATGTAAATTAGAGCGAACCCTGATATACTTTTCCTAAAACTGTTTGAGAGATCTCACTCTCTCTCCCCCCCCCCCTCCCCCCAAATCCTGATTCTAAGGCTGATGATACAAGTGTTTGCATATCAGAGTGTTCTTTTGACAAAAGTCCCAAAAATGCAATCTGATTTACTCCAGATTTATTGGCCTGTAAATATTTTGTTTACACTATTTTCCTGTTCACAGCTGTACAATTGATTGGAAGAAAGGCAAGGATATAACAGTGAAAGCCATAAAGAAGAAACAAAAACATAAGGGCAGGGGTACAACGAGAACAGTCACAAAGACGGTGAAAAACGAGTCCTTCTTTCACTTCTTCAATCCACCTGCTGGTAAGAAAATCCGCCACGTGTCGACAATTTTCCAGTGTATGGTAATCCCTCTAATAATTCAATCTCCCTTTCAAAATTCAATCACCCCAAATATTGGGGACAATTCAATCAGCTATTCTAATAAATTTGACCACCCTCCAAAATCATTGAAATAGTCAAGAAATAATAGATTTTTTTGCATGATTTTGAACCATTTCGTCAACTTCGTGTTCTAATAATGCAATACAATATCAATGCAATATCTTTTTCTGGTAATCTTGAGAATCTACATATTTAACGCTTTGAACCCGAGAGTTTCCATGTCTATTAACACCTGACCCTGAACTCCCCGCTATAATAGGGATACAAACGACAATTTTGTCATATGCATAATCTAAACAGCGTTGCTCACCCCTTGGGGACTCTACGAGTGGCAGAGGATTCCCTTTGGACTTGGGCGACCAAACTAAAAATGTGGAGCGGATAAGACTTAAAACGTTATCTGTTTGGCTGAATAGTCGGTTCTGATGTCGGAAGCCGCTAAAGCGGCCTCTCGGGTATATACATTATATAAATAGGCCACTAAAGCGGTTTCTAGGGTTCAAAGGGTTAACCCAATAAAATTCTCTAAAATTCATTCAAGTCGATTACAGGCTTAGGTAACATCTCAAAGCCTTCTGTATTCACATATTTCCTTGTGATCATATCCAGATATGTGTACTCGGATGACAAACCCTGGCACTCACACCAGACCATCCTTCCTCTCTTGAAGTATCGTATGTCCGCGGATGTTGTTCCATGCAATTGCAGAAATTTTCGCCAATATATTGCTGGGTCCACTTGACCAGATTTTCACTGACGGAAACAGTTGAAGACTTCAGGCCAAGTCAATAACCTAGTAACAGTTCAGGCTAAGTCAATAACCTATTAACAGTTGAAGACTCCAGGCTAAGTCAGTAACCTATTAACAGTTGAAGACTTCAGGCTCAGTCAATAACCTATTAACAGTTGAAGACTTCAGGCTAAGTCAATAACCTATTAACAGTTGAAGACTTAGGCTATTCAATAACCTATTAACAGTTGAAGACTTCAGGCTAAGTCCAGAACCTCTTCACAGTTCAAGACTTCAGGCTAAGCCAATAAACTATTAAGTTGAAGACTTCAGGCTAAGCCAATAACCTATTAACAGTTGAAGACTTCAGGCTAAGCCAATAACTTATTAACAGTTGAAGACTTCAGGCTAAGCCAATAACCTATTAACAGTTGAAGACTTCAGGCTAAGTCAATAACCTATTAACAGTTGAAGACTTCAGGCTAAGTCCAGAACCTATTAACAGTTGAAGACTTCAGGTTAAGCCAATAACCTATTAACAGTTGAAGACTTCAGGCTAAGTCCAGAACCTATTAACAGTTGAAGACTTCAGGTTAAGCCAATAACCTATTAACAGTTGAAGACTTCAGGTTAAGCCAATAACCTATTAACAGTTGAAGACTTCAGGCTAAGCCAATAACCTATTTTTCGCGTCAACACCACACAGAGTGAAGCGCGTGCTGCAAATGGGCTTGGAGGATAGTATGGAGAGTGCTCTTTGTGATCAGCAGGCAGAGATGCCGAACTGAGTTTGGGGGCAAACTTTGTCTGCGGACAGGTTACTTCACGACTGAGGATTGTTTGGTGCTAGTGCCAGGATTCATCATCGAGTGCACAGAACTGGGTCTGAACGCAAGTAAATAGGTGAATAGAGAAGTTAGCTATGTCTGCATTAATCTGATCAAATGTAGAGATTTTTACCTCATTGATAATGGGAAACAAGTTGTTGAACCCGTTTCAACCACAAGGTACCGTAACTGAAAGTCTCAATTCAATGATCAGTGTTTTCTTGTCATTACAGTACCAGAGGGTGACGATGTGGAAATAGTAAGTTACTATTTTGTGATTCTTGTAATGACTCGGCCCTGCACCTATCAGACAGGTGCTTCATAGTGATCAGTATATTTGTGCTTTGTCCATTTGTTATGATTCTATGGAGAGAGAGAGAATTAAATTTCATGTTACATAGTCGGTGACATTTGCAGACAAAGTCTTTCAGGAAATGCAAACTCTTGCACTCCAGGTACAGTGTTGTATTGAACATGGGGAACCTTCACAAGCCCTGATGGAAACTACTATTGAGGGTTCCCCCCAATCATTGCAGACAAACCCAGAAAACTGTAGTCTTTAGTCATGTTCAAGAGTCCAAATTAACAGACCTTGTGGGATTACATTACATTAAGCCCACTGGCGACAGACTTGACTTTCATTGAGCAGTCTCATTTTTATTGTTGTGTCCTTTGTTGTAGGACGAAGAAGTAGAAGCCCAACTAGCGACAGATTTTGAAATTGGTCATTTTATCCGTGAACGGCTAGTCCCGAGGGCTGTGCTGTATTTCACAGGCGAGGCATTGGACGATGAAGAGGCAAGTCGATCATTATTGTTCCATAGAATATCCCCTTACTTCCCACCCTACCACTGTGCTGTACATTATCCCAGCTGGACACCAGCTGTGCAAGTTAGGAAGTTCAATCAGGGAGTTCAATGTCTTCTCGAGGAATAAACAGACTCATTTCATTGGGGTGGGGGTTAGATTCTGCAGTTTCAGTCATTACATTCGCCAAATATTTATAGTTGTCAGAAACCTGATAGACCTAGGTCCCTAGAATGCGTAAAGTTGGATTTGTCGGGAACCTTCTTAAGTAGAGTATATGTGTACTGGATCAACAAATCACAAAGCCATGAATCCATTTTATAGGTGACACCTCTGATAGGGAAGACCAAAATATCAATAGTTCTGCATGTGAAGATATTTTTTGGCTCACCAATATTAATATTGTGTTCACCTGTAGATTCCGACCTATCGGATGGTAAGAATTTATGAATAAGTTATCGAGGATGGAGTGTGGATATTTTTTGCATGTAACTTGTAACTTTGTATGATTTGGCTTGTACATCATGATGCTACATTGGCAAGTGATTTGTTGGTTGTAATTTGACAAAAAAACATCTTTTTAAGCTGAAACTGGTTTAATTTTTGTTGGGGTGTGTGTTTTGAAGGCTAAATCAGCTTCTGTGTTCGTTTATCTCCCCTGCCTGAAACCAGGTTGCAATATCTTCCTTTTAGCAACATTGTTTTCTTGTTGCCAGTTGGTGAGCATTTTTTGCACATTAGCATCGGATTCATGCCAGTCAATCATTAGATTGTGGATTTAACTTTGACGGCAAGGTTCTTGCAAGGTTGTAAGGTACCGGTTCTTGGAAAAAGGATTAATTTTGAATATATTCCAAGGCCCTGAAAGAGTAACTTTGATGTAAGTGCTATCCCATGTGGTTAAATAGAACAGGCATGCCTGAAGTCGAGACTCTAGTTATTGTGGGTATATTTTAACGAACAATACATGGGGTCGTTGAAATACTATCAAGATCCTATAACTTTCTCCTGTAGTTGGGTTTATTTCTCTTTTTTTTTTAGAAAATTGTGATGGCTCATTCAGATAAAACTTGTCAAAGAAACTTTGCTTTTGTGTCCCCAGCTTTATTGTCATTTTTTTTCAGCATTGATATAAACGCTGTTGTACATTATTGTCCAGCCTTATCTTTTATCTTTTCTTCAACCATTCGTATGTTGCCATATTCAAAGACGATGCTTTGAGGGCTGAGGGGTCAATGCACCATTTAGGTGCTACATGATGTTTGAATTTAGGCCTTCAAAAGTTGGTAAATTTAAATTTGCAACAGAGTATTAAAGGCATGGAAACTTGGATTTTTTGGTTTTAATGAAAATCATGATTGTTGGTGGGGAATCTTGCTCTATTCATCATTGACTGGTTCTGCATGTTTGGTTTTGTGCGCACTGATAGGGAGTGAATTTTCCAGTCCTTGAATTTGTTGAATTACATGTAGGTCTTTTATTAAAAGTCCTTTAAACTTGAAACAAGGAAGACTTGTGAATTATTTGTCTGGTGCTTATGAACTTGAATGTTGGTGTGTGACCATTTTTCTCTTTCCATCATTGATCTTTTTAGATTGAAAGGAAGTGAAATGAGACTATTTCATTTAAAGAAGCCTACTTCACTCCAACCAGATAAATAATTCCTAGACATTATATTTAATCACTTAGGCTGTATGAAAACATTGTATCAACTGGTCCCAATTTCATGGAAACAAGGCTGACCGGGGGTGCCCGATTTCACGACTTCCGTGTTTAAGACAATACTGGAATTTCATTGGCGGTAAATATTGCCAATGTGCGTTAATTATCAGGAGGAATTATGTAAAATTTACAGACAATATTTTGGACTCTCACCGATTTTCAGTCTTGACACCAAAACTCTATCTGAATATCAGTCAATCGTAGGGCTAGCCTGCCCCATAGTCCGATACATTTGGGGTACATTGTCTGACAGGCTGAATCAGTGCATTAATTCCTTTTCACCTTTTTGGGGAATCCTATTTAGCCAATCATTAACAGAGTTTTTGTCTCGCTATCATATGTCCTCAACCAGCAGGCTATAAAATATCATGAAGTGACTAGGACCACATTTTATGACATCTTCGGTAATGACCGATTCCAATGGAGCAGATGTGTTGTGTGTTCGTCGTCGCGTCGAGCACAGATTCATTCATCATTGTCATAAGAAAGTGCTGATGAATATTATCTATGAACTAAAAGTAAATGATTTTTCTGAGATATACACAAGAGAATTACCGTAATCTGATGACCCGCTCATGAAAATTGAGCTCCTTTCCCGATTTGAGGATGTTGTTCCAGTTCATCCTATTAGGTGCAGGTAGAATAAGATTTAGTTCGATATATATTTTCTGGCAGAACTGACGCTAATTTTCCAAGTCCTTCGACTGAAGAGAGACATTTTTTCCACCTTAAATGTTAATGTGTAACTGCTTTAAATGTTGAGCTGTGGATGGAGGAGGCAGACAGAATGTTGAAGCTGCTGCTAATGAATGAAGCGTAAGCATTTCTGCAAGATAAGAAAAAACAAAATGTGCATGCTTCCCTATTGGACCTTTAACAGTTTATGTCTTTGCAATTTTTTTTTCTTTTTTTGAACGTAAAATTAATGAAAAAGGAATTCCAGTCTTGCACGCTCTGTTGTTATGCACAAGAAAGTTGAATGGAGGAACCATTCTTTAACACTACAGGCAGGAAAAAAAGAACACAGCAGCTGGTCAGAATCACATTTTGTCAAGTTCAATGATCTATTTCAATTACATGTAGATCAGAAGTCAAGAGTATTTTCCCGAGGGTCCACCATGATATTTAGAAGCTAATTTTTTGGCAGCTTGACAGAACCTCTGAACATTTCCAACTTCTCTCCCAGTCAAAGTCCTGTCAAGGAACATTGTGCAGGGTCTGCTTAAGTCTGATTTTGGCCCTGTCAGATCATTATTGGCATGTCCGTCAAAATGTGATATCATGCCCATATTAAAGCATATATTACTGATAAAGGCTGGTCAAGAATGAGTTGATTGCAGGACTGATCTGTTTGCCTATTTCAGACTCTGAATTGATTTATTCTAAAACGATGCATCATCCATGGTGACGGAGTTGTCTCCCACACAAATGGCAGAGTTTTCTCCCATGCTTGAGTATCATACTAACTCATATTGACTTCATGTTGGTTGAGCCGTATTTTTTTTATTTATTTGCAGTATGAGGAAGAAGGCATGGAAGATGAGGTGGGTTTTGAAAATAGTGGAACTTTACATATTTTTACTTTACCATTACCTGTACATTGATGGTATCAATAAGGCGGAATATGTTTTTAAAATAAATCCTAGCACTTTTCTGCACAGCAAAACAAGGTCTGTCAAATGTATTGACTTGCAAATACATTTATCAAACCATTGACCAATTCTCAGTTCACAGTGATCAATGACTCCTTTATACTCAAGTGCTCACGGTGCGCTTTCAGTTTGGGTTATTCCGGGTAGCTGCTGATGCCGCTCTACATTTATATATTGGTAAATATTTTGAACTTACATAAATTGTGGAAAAGATTATCCATCCAGATAATAGGGATGGGGTTCTTCAAGAGACTTTGTGTGACAATTTTTAACAAAACCACATATATTTCATAAATTATTCTTCAAAAGTTACTATGAAGGAGATTTCCTCATTCAAAATGATGAACAGTCAATTTTGTACTCATAATCTACCATTTGGTGTGCTAGATTGCTCGATTATGGGATAAATTTTTACACGTGAAAACACATCCTGGCTTTTCTGTCCATAAAACAATTTCGCTCTCGCTGAAATATTTTGATATTTCCTTTTTTTATCCACTAATAAGGACCAGGTTATTATTCTTACATAATTGAAGTTGGCAATTTCCTGTATATGAATTAAGAATCAACCTGGCCAAAAAAAGTAGGAAATCTTCTTCAATGGCAGCTTCCCACATTAATCGTTGAACAATACCCGGTGTCGGCGACACTGGTGCACAGCACCTGGGCCACTGTGAGCCTCGGGTTGCTCTCATGATCTCAACTATTGATAACTGATGTAAATATGATAATTTGGGTAAAATATTCCCACCATTCCAAGAAAGGGTCAACAAGCTTACATTTATGATAACCCTGGCAATCTCAAGTCGAAAATATACCAGTTATCATAGATTAAAAATATATTCTGGGTTAAAGCCATAGAGAAGCGCTCGGAATGACGTACCGGATCTCAAGCGGCCAGACAGGTGTCAGTGTACCACCTGCTGCCATCGATGCCGGACAGCATTGTCCAGGGATTAACTTGAACTACAATGGGAATTGCCCATTGTAAGCGCAAGATCCACCACCCAGAGGCACCTGGTGATTGTCCTGTCTGTGATGATACTGAAGCATGAAATTACCATTGAGCTCCCAATTTAGTTGGATGATGCAGCTTCTGAAATTGCTTGTGATTCTTTCCAAATTGAATGCTCATGTTGCTATTCTGTTTTTTTTCCCCCCGAGTGTTGCGATTCTTCTTGTTTGCATGTGGTACATGTTTTTCAAATTTGTGTTTTTGTCTGATTGAATCCAATGGTGGAATGCTGCATTTTAATTTCATTCGATTCGGCTTTGAATGTTTAGCAGAAGCATTTGCATATAAGATATGTGATAGGGCTAAGAAGGTACAATTTTAGTAATTTGGGAGACTTGCCCTATTGATATAAATCAGAAATACATGGGAGACAGACGGGCAGATGGACGACAGATACAAATACAGTTACTGGCTGGCACCTCCAGAAATGAGAAACTTCAGAGAAAACCCAAGATATGAAATTTTTTATTTCCAATCATTGAAGTCTGACTTTGCACAAGTACATGTATTTATATCCAATGAATTCTAAGAAGAAAATTTCTCATTAAAGCACAGATAATTCTGCTGAAATGGTTAGTCCCATTTGGGAATCAAACGCGTGGCCCCGGAAGTGTGATGCCAGCAGTTTATAGTGCGTCATGTTTCAGAGCTACTTCAATGAAGGTTGTTTACGTTTCTAATTTTGACTATTTGTTAATGTTTCTGTTTGTGCAGGATGATGACGATGATGATGAGAATGATCCAGATTTTGAGCCCAGGGTAAGTGACCGTAATTGTTACTGTGAGGTCTCTATCACAGTGCTATTATTAATCCTCAGCTCTAACACCTCTGTACCATGCTGGCCAGATTGATGCCCAAGCTCCCTGTGCACTGGGTGTTTTAGATCAGAATGTGTCTGACTGCACAAATTGGGTTAGAGCCCTATGGTTGGGGCATAGGAGAGATGGTGATGCAAATGGTAGATTTTGAGCCTATGCGGAATTAACCCTATCTGGTCTGGGCTTTTTGGGACCTGTCCAGGCCTTGTGGGGGAGGGGTGAAATCCCCCTCAATTATTTTTCTTACCCCTTGAGCTGGGGGGTTGAAACTTACCACAGTATACCTTTGGGTCAAGCTATACCAGAAAATGAAAAAAAATTCTCCCCCCTTCCTCCACCCCGGGCCTGGTTGGGTTAAAATGGCATCAATGAAGTATACATTACTCCAATGAATGTTCACTAAGTGGTTATTTTAGGTTAAATTTTTTGAGAGAGAGAGGATTGTAAAATATTCTGATTTTGAGGTGTATTTAGAGGTTGTCTCTTAGCAGTTTAGACTTCAGACATTATTTTCACACATGGTGCATTTTGAAAAAATAATTGAGGTCTTTGATCAGAAACAACCAATTATTTTATTGGTCTTAGTAATTTTATTTCCATGGTGTAGTGGATATCACCCCTGTATTCCTCTCAGTCTGTAATTGAAGTGGTATAATCTACTATTGACAAATTACATGCATCGTCAAGCATCATGAATCGGCTTTATTTAAAGAGGATAACGTTTCGCTCAATACACCACAGGAGATTTTCAAAGTCAGTGCCAATCCCTGTTGAAGTACTTCTTTTGTACAGTTTAGTTCATCAATCTAGTTTTAGTTGGGCATTTCCAATAACTGACATTAATTTATCCCTCCTGTGCCAATAATATACATGTCTGTATATTTGACTGAAAATCTGTTCACAATCCACTCGATACATATTAGGGCATTATGAACTTATCAGTGTGAATGAATGAATGAGTAACTGAGGAGACCGACATTGAGTATTTATACATGGGTCCACAGATAGGCTGGTCAATAGGTTCCCAAACACCAGTACCAGTCTTTCGTTAATAAATGTAGCAGGAGGGGCGTGTAAAACACTCGTAAATGACTGAAATTGATATTGGGAATTTTTAGTAAATTAGTTGATTTCAGTGATTCTTTCCCGAAATTGTTCAATCTCCAAGTAGCTGCTTTTCACTCAAATGCTTCAAAAACTATAATTTACAGGGGGTGCAAGGGGTGCAAGCTTAATATGTATCTCTGATTTTCAAATTATTTTCCAGTGATTTTCAATTCATTTCATTTAAAGCCCTACAGAATAGACTATAAAACTGCAATGGACTAAATTGGCTGTCAACAAATCACTTGTCCAGAAGACAATCCATAAATCTAAAATATTTTGACCTCTGACTACATGTACTTCAGTCTCTCCTCTAGAGGCCTTACAACATTTGGAGGCCGGACATAGAAAACTATTTGATTTGTGTGTCACTCGTTGGAATGTGATACATGTATCTGTAGATGAAACCAGAGTTTTGATATTGGACTTAATTCTGCATGAGCCATCTAGATCAATTTGTGTCTGTGATTCCTCCAGGTTCCTCCACTGCCTTGATTTCCTTCAAAGTACTTAAATTTCACTTGGACCATTTCAAGCCTTGAAAGTCTGTGAAAACTTCATATTTTGGAAAAAGGTCCGTGATTGTCCTTAATTTTATGCTCAGTCCAGCAAAGATGAGGAAAAAAAGATGGAAAATTTATAAGTGGGTCTTTCTAGTCCTTGAGATTTGAATTTGAGCCCTTGAAACGAGGTCACTTGATTCTTGTCGCTTCAAAAGTGTAGGAACACACACACAACAATTAAAATTTTCTACTATAACATCAGAGGTGATCAAAATTTATTAGAACAGGAAGTTGGCAGATTGTTCAAAATCATGCATATAATCCACTAATGATTTTAGAGGGTGATCGAAGTTTATTGGAACAGCTGATTTGTCCACAAAATTAGGGGTGATTGGATTTTGATAGGGGGATTGAATTTACTAGAGGGAGTCCAGTATTCAGCTTGTTGAGAAATGAACCCCTGATAATTTAACTTCTCCCATGAATCCTCATGAAGTGATCTTGTTCTCTTTGGCAGGACTGAACATAAATTATGTATTTCACATATGATCCGGCCACATGCAAGGTTATGTATACTATGACACAACCCTGAAAATCAAATGCCTTCTCTGGGCACGTTCCCCAAACTCTCACCATCAGTCCAGTTAATATTGTCCCAAACTGGGTTCTGATTCAGAAAATGTTCTCAAACTTAAAAATAAGCACACGTTTTCCATGCCCCCCACCTATCAAAGCGAAATAGGTATGATCCATTGTCACAATAGCTGACCTGAACCATGACCGGCACGGGTTCGAGCCCAGCTGGTCCATGTGTGAAAGTCTGTCAGTTACTTGCTGAAGGGCGGTGGTTCTCTCCGGGTACTCCGGCTTCCTCCACCAACCAAACTGACTGTCACCACATGAGTGAAACAAACTTGAGTGTGATATTAAGCCAAATTCCCTCCCTCTCTGAACCATGATGGATCATCCCATTTACTTTTATAGGGGGCTTGGTAAGAATGTTCCAGCTTCACATCTTTCAGCTAGTATTTTGGTAACTTAGGGTTTCTCATGACCATGAGTGGCACTTATTTTCGGGATTGTTGTCAAAAGGCACAGCACGCACGTGGTTTGAATTTGGCATTGTTCTCGTGCATTCAGATTGCATGATCTGGGATAATCCAGATTTTGTCGGACTAAAATGGCGAGCAAAACATCAGGGCCTTGTCTGGACGACCAAAACATGAATCAAAGTGGTCTAGAGAAACAGTTCTGTAGATAACTAAATTGACTCACCTTTATGAGCCTTCAAGGGAGATGATCACAGTCCCATAGTTCAGGTAGACCCATTTAACATGTACTGGTTTCTTTTAAGTACCCATCAGTTTGAGCCCTGAGTTTTGCTTAGCACCGTTTTGTTGCTTCAGTTTTGTGTACAGTGTGGTGAATTGATGTTCGTAACACACAGTGTATCATATAGTATATCAATTTGATGTGTGCACCTGCTTTAATAGTACACTAGTCCCTCATTATAACAGGGTCATTATAAAGCAGATTTCAGGAAAAACCCAGCCACTGTTATGTCCCTCACTGTATAGCTGTAATATGTATGCTGCTGTCATGAAGACCCGCTATACTGCGACTCGCTTACAGTGTGGTCAATATTTTGTCCCCCTACTTCAGCATTATGATGAGGGACAAGAGTACTCCATGCTGTTGTCAATATGGTTGTGAACGGGATGGCCATCAGGGCCAGAAAGTAAGGGTTGTTCTGGAATATACCCAAGTCAGGAATTCTGTCAGTGCCCATACATTTGGTCATGTCAGAAATTTCACCCATGCACGTGGTCATTTAAGAAATTTCACTTGTACATTTGGCCATGCCAGAAATTTCACACATACATTTGGCCATGTCCGAAATTTCCCCCCTACATTTGGCACCTTACATTTGGCCATGTCGGGAATTTCACCCATACATTTGGCCATGTCAGACATTTCACTCGTACATTTGGCCATGCCAGAAACTTCACCCATGATGCATTTGGGCACGTCGGAAATTTCAAATACATTTGGCCATGTCAGAAATTTCACTCGTACATTTGGCCATGCTAGAAATTTCACCCCCTTCATTTGGCCATGTCAGAAATTTCACTCGTACATTTGACCATGCCAGAAATTTCATCTCTACATGTGGCTGTGTCAGATATTACACCAATACATTCGGCCACATCAGAATTTTCACCTCTACATTTGGCCATGTTAAAAATTCCACTCATACATTTGGCCATGCCAGAAATTTCACACATACATTTGGCCACGTCGGAAAGTTCAAATACATTTGGCCATGTCCGAAATTTCACCTCTACATTTGGCCATGTCCGAAATTTCACCTCTACATTTGGCCATGTCAGAAATTTCACTCGTACAGTTGACCATGCCAGAAATTTTACCCCCTTCCTTTGGCCATGTCAGAAATTTCACTCGTACATTTGACCATGCCAGAAATTTCGACCCCTTCCTTTGGCCATGTCTGAAATTTCACTCGTACATTTGGCCATGCCAGAAATTTCACCCCCATCATTTGGCCATGTCGGAAATTTCACTCGTACATTTGACCATGCCAGAAATTTCACCTCTACATGTGGCTGTGTCAGATATTACACCAATACATTTGGCCACATCATAATTTTCACCTCTACATTTGGCCATGTTAAAATTTCACCTCTACATGTGGCTGTGTCAGATATTTCACCCATACATTTGGCCATGCCAGAAATTTCACCTCCACGTTTGGCCTTGTCAGATGTTTCACACATACATTGTCCATGCCAGAAATTTCACCCATACATTTGGCCATGTCAGAAATTTTTCTCATTCATTTCATTTGGCCATGTCAGAAATTTCACCCCTACTGTACATTTGGCCATGTCAGAAATTTCACTCCTACATCTGGTCATATCAGATATTTGACCCATACATTTGGCCATGTCTGGTTCACACATACATTTGGCCATGTCAGGAATTAGTTTGACACATTCAGTCATGTCAGGATTTGGCTCCAGTTAAGGCATGTTCGAAATCTTAACACATAGTCGGGTATGTCAGAAATTACATTCTTGTCGATGCAGCTTGTTCCTAAATGAAAGATAACCGGTATTAAAGATGACCGGTAAAGAACTTGCACGCCCAACCTATTGCACATACAGTATATGTACAATGTGCAGTGGCGCAGGAAGATGATTTTACCGGGGTGGGTTGTCCCCATAGCAATACACACCAAAGGCGAGTCACACTATGAGGGGTCCGGGGGCATGCTCCCCCCCCCCCCTCCTTCTCAATGGAAGTCTTAGCACTATTTTCTCAGTATTCTGTATTCTTATATTAAAACAAATTTATATGAGTGGCATGCATCTCTCAATTTTTTTTACCAAACTTCGTGTAGTTCACCATGTAAAAGTGTGCTAGCCACGAATCAAGGTATAGCTTTTGACAGGCTGAAAGGATTCATTTTACCTTGATCGTGGGATGTGAGAATGATTTTGAGAGGTTGATTCAGCGTGTAGTACCGATAAACCATCTTGACCTGAGGTCATTTACTGGAACTCACTGATTGGCTGGATGCTCTTTCAACTTTGTCCAAGAGCCAATGAAAATACTGGATTTCTTTTTGAATTGAATTGTCCAATTGAATGGTTTAAAACTAATGGTATCCCTTGATGCACTGAATGTTCTTCAGAAATCCATAATTACCCATTCATAAAATCTGGAGAATGCATACGTTTGGACATTGGAAACTTGACCATTTTTTGTACATGTATGTCCAAGACGACTTGAAATTTAGTATCACCTGCCAGTTATTGGACACTTTGCAGATATGTTTACTGGCTTGCCAAGGATAAACATAACAGCACAGATATAATTGAATGTCCAGGACTAATACTTCTTGAATCATAGTTCATGATAATTGGGATCTTGCAGAATGCAACAGGAAAAGCTCCAGGCCATCCGATATGTTGGTCGGGTCCAAGCTGTCCGCGAGTCATTAAGTTGTCTGACAGTTATTGGACACTTTGTTCAAAACAAATCTATAGCTAAAATCAAATTGTTTTTCTTACAGTTTTGAGAAAACTAATAGAAATAAAAGTATGTGCATAATTAACTGCGAGGCTGTATGTACTACCATACGTTTTATCATTGAAAAAAAAGTGGGAGGGATCTGGGTGTTGTTGCATACAATTTCATTGAGTACCAAGTTTATTTCAGTCACATATACAATTATCTACTCCTGAATCATCATTTTCCTTTGCCAAAGCTGTGATAGAAAACTTCCCACTTCCTGGCCTGAAAAATGTTTGGCATGCTTGCAGTGGGAGGCAACTCTTGACTCGGCATGCAATAACTGTATCGCAAGCGTGGAATATTTATCATGTTCAAGGCTGTGCTGTGGAACATTTCTACGTTTCGCGGTACCACAAAATAGACCAACAGTATCATGGGACATCACAATTTACAAAAGACATGTGATAGGCTTTCATCCAATGAAAATAAGAGGAATTTACATGAGGTATGAGAATAAAATATTGTGATTCATGGGACTACTTCATGTTTTTCTTCTATTTTTCAGGGGGACATGAAAACTCCAGGTGAATGCAAACAGCAGTGAGGAAATTCAGTGATGTGTTGGACTGTGAACATGAACCGCTTTGTTACGTCTATGTCTGAAGCTGACACTCGCTACACTACAGACTCGACCGTCATACTTGTGATGCTATGATTTACCAACTAGAACAACAAAGCTCGGCTGATGTTTTACCGGAGAGGATTTACAAAGTGACATGCAGCCTTCTGCATTTATATTTGTGATTCTACAGAAATCTCAAGAATTTTCATTATTTTTTAAAATATTATTTAAGAGTTTACTTACGAAGCCAGTTTTCATTGCTGTTCAGTGACCTTGACGTTCGCATGTGTAGCATGATTCGCCGCCATGAAATGTTTAAAAGAAGAGACTACTTGTATGTGAATAGGAAAATTGTAATATACAAATTGAATTTCATGAAATTTTTATCATGTCAATCTAAACTTGGACTCATCATATTGACATTTGTATCTTCACACGACGCTCAAAATTCATGGATGATATCATGCAATATTCAAAAGGCTTAGAAATGGTTTAAATTGATGTTCATCAATTGTGGAGTTGCTACTTGCATCTATGGTTCCCCTGTTATCTATCCTACCTAATTGTGGTGATTCTTTGTGGCATATCTTCTAATGTTTACTGGTACAACAGTAGGCAAATACTGAAATCTCACAAACTGAGGAAAATGGCTTGAATATTATGCTGGATTTGAATCAAATGTCTAAAAATTTTCTCTGTTCTCAACTCTGACTTTCTACCTTTCTGGAGGCAGATTTTATAGGCATGGTGAAGATGTAAATATAATCAATATTAAAGAATAATGGAAAAGTATCCTCAAATAACATGTGAGATACCCCTGGTACCCAAATAGAAGACCTGTATCAGACCTTGTATTTGGTGTAGGGGTATGTAATCTGCTGACACAGGTCGAGGTTGTAAATCATCTGTTGTGCCCGTCTCCAGTTTATGAAGTAGGTAATGTCCTAGGCTGCAATCTCGTCTCCGCCACCTCCGCTCCCAAGAGTACATTATACTCTCTCAAACATGGTCCATTGTCTCCCTGATGTATCTCAATAGGAAAGTGGTATAGTGATTCTGCCTACATATCAGTCACTGAAAATACCCTCCCATATATATCAATCTGCTGTAGCATTGTCGGTTCCTATCTTTATGGGATTGTGGTGATTGCAATTTTGATTCAGTCTGGATTAAAATGAAATCTATTTTTCGATCTGCTCCACGGATTGGTCGGAAAATTCCCTCATGTCTTTCATATCTGCTGACCTCTTTTATCGCTTCTCAGAGCCATTTGAGGCTTCGTGCCTCCATCCATGCCTGCGAGGCTGTATGGGTAGTGATGTCTGAGAAATGTGATGCCCTGTGACTAGTGGGATAACTAAAATGGTGCCCTGTGACTAGTGGGATAACTGAAATGGTGCCCTGTGACTAGTGGGATAACTGAAATGGTGCCCTGTGACTATTAGGGAGCTTCTTGAAATTAGGGCAGGAGTTCCTTGATAGGAATGGCATATGCTGGTTATCCAAATGGGATACACTGTGCCTAGTTTGGTGTTATGATCTGGATGGAGAGGAGCTCCGGTTGTAATGGCATATGCCATTCTCCCCATGTCATTGCATGGTATGGCATAAACCACCCTTTGTCTGCCGAGTTCCAAAAAGTATGCCATGGAGTTCCTAGGAGTTCCAACTCGGCACACCATGCCACTCTGTTTGGAATGCCTTATGCCAGTTCCTAGCATGCCCCAATTTCAAGAAGCTCCCTAATAGGATGACTGAAATGGTGCCTTGTGACTAATGGGATAACTGAAATGGTGCCTACATGTAAGTATCTGGTTGGGGGGTGGGGGGGATGAGAAAGGTGTAGCAGAACAGGTAATGGGCTAGTACTTTCAAATAGTGTGACTCCCTGAGATTAGTTTAACCTGTTCCTGTGACTCAATCAAGACCTTGAAGTGCGTGAAGCTTTTCACACGCTTTACACGTGCTTGAATGGCTTTTGGGATAATGGCCGACATAAGAAAATGGTAGCCAACAGAGCTTGTTTGCATTCAGAAAGTTTTACTGCACTTGAGCAGTGCTCTCAGCAGTTAATTGGTCAGGAAATAAAACTCCTGACCAATGAACTAAATCAGCATAGCGATATTTTGATATTGCTACAATCAAGACTTCTGTTTGATGTCAATACTATGATAGATTAGGCAATGACAAAATTTTCTTATTTTCATCAAATTTAAAACAGACCTGATCAGAATGATTTGTCGGGTTGTTTGGAGCTTTAAGTGCTGAATTACTGTTACCCTCCTTCATGTGATGACTGCTGCTGTTTGTGTTGAAATGTCTGAACAGCAATCCATCCGACACCTGGTCCCCAAGTTACGAGAATTAATGTGGACCGCATTTGGTCGTTTCCCGATGATTCTGTGCACAATGGAAGAGTTTGGGATGTTGATAAAATGCAAATACTAACTGGTGGAATTTCCTATGCTTAACACTCTGATGAGTGGGCAAGTTTTTTTCCCATGTGGTATAACCACAGGATTCTGTAAAAGCTGTTGCAGTACACTGATTTTAAAATTCCATAAAATCTCGTGTTTTATCACCGATTGGGCTTGTTTTGGTGGGAATTAGTGACTGGAGGTTTCCAGATTTATCTGGAATTCCAGATTTTTTGGCAAGTTTTGTAACCATGCAAATACATGTATATGATTAATTTGTGAAAATCGTCCATTTTCCGGATTTTTCATGCCACTTCACTCTGATCTCTGAAATTGAAGGGAAAACCGGTTGCTGGTGAAATTGATTTAATTCCACAGAATTAGACTGCACAATTCGATAAAAAATACAGTAGGGATAACTTCACTATCTAAAACAAGTAAATCTTAAATAAACATAGAACTGGCCTTGGCAGATTTTACCAGTAAGTTCAGCGCTGCCTGACGGATAGTAAATCCTCTTGGATATTCATTGTCTTGACACAGAAATGCCAAGACACTGATTGATCTGACAAGGCATGGAAGTTTTAGTGAAACTTGGTTCACTCTTATGAGGTTTCATGATCTTGAAAACCAACGGTCAGTCCTCGTTTTTTTTTACTGCAGTCGACCTGTAGGTCATTCACCAAGACTGCATACTGGCATTTGGTAGCAACTAGCAAAGCTGACCTGGGGATCAGCTGTATGCATTTCTGAAGTTTGAAACAACTGTTTGATGAATATTCTTGTAGAAAATCTCCCTGGAGTTGCATTCCCTATTGTATATAGCAGCAAGTGTAATTGACCCCCCCCCATCAGCATGCTAAATTCCTTCCACTTTGTTCAGCATTGATGTTGGTAGTTGGCTCTATGAACTGAAGGTGAAACCAACCATACAAACAATGCTAAAACCAAGAAATTCTCCGAAAAATTAAAATTTTATTCTCTTAGTAAAATACGAATGCCCTTCTTGGTTCTAGCATTGGAGTTGTTGATCCTTGCAAATACAGATGAGATAAAACCCATATTGTTGGTTGTGTTCTTTCTTTCTTTGAAGGGTTTACCATTGCATTGGTGCAGTCAACAAGCCCTGGGCTGAAGTTGCCCTGCAATTATAAAGGTACTCTACATGAACGAAATAACAAAGTTCTGAGATGAGGCAGATAGATGGCGTTTTTACCCCTCGGCCAAAATTTGGTCGAAGGGTATTGTCGTCCTGTAAGTCCGTCCGTCTGCCCACCCGTTACAGCTTTCTCGTTACCAAGATAACTTTACAACAACTTAGCCTGGACACACCAAACTAGCAGTGCACAGCCATATGTTCGTGACGCGGTACAGCTTATAGCATTGGACACATCGGTTCTCGTCCGATCTCCGAAGTTAAGCAATGTTGAGCTCGGTCAATACTTGGATGGGTGACCGGGTGCTGTACTGGTTGGGCTGATCAGTGTCCAGGGTAATAGGAACTGTGAGCACTCTCATGTTCTGGCACCGTCGTGATATAAATGAAACAAGGTTGAAAACGACATTAAACCCTACTACTCACTCTCTCCCAGAACCCTATTGAATCTGGATTGGTGGAAACTTTGATTTATGCCAAACCATCACAGCTTTCTCATTGCCAAGATATCTGTAGAACAACTTGGCCTAGGCACACCAAACTTCCAGTGCACATCCATATGCTCGTGACCCAAAATCCTATTGAATCTGGAGCTGATTTTGATGGAAACTTTGGTGACCATCTTTAATTTATGCGAAACCATTAATCTTGGGTATCTCGGATACCATTTCGCTGTTCAGTTACTTTATATAGATTGATACATCAAGAAACTTTTAAGGAACGACCGAACCAGTTGCCCTGATTGGGTGGAAACCTTGATGGCCATCTTTAATTTATGCAAATCTTTGATGATGTATATCTCTGATATTCAACTGTTCTATATGAAACTTGGTATACAGTATCAATGTATCGGGAGACTTGCAATGAATAAACACATCAGTTTCTACGACTGGTGGGAAGGATGTGCGGCCATCTTTAATTTATGCAAAATCATTAATGATATCTATCTCTTTATGTAAAATTTGGTATACATCATCAATGCATCAAGAGACTTACGATGAATGACTGAACTGGTTTCTCTGATTTGGCAGAAATCTTGGTGACCATTTTTAATTTATGCAAAATCATTTATGATTATTATCTTCGATACTGCACCCCCTACATCCGACCGTCGCCAGCCGGTGAAACGGTGGACAGCCTGTGAGGCTATTTTCGCAACACAGGTGAGATGCTGTTAGAAATTTGGATTTCTTTCACATTTTTATACGCCCGCCAAAAGGCGGACGTATTATGTGATGGTGGTTTCCGTCCGTTTGTCCGGTTCTCGTGTCCGGTCTATGTCTGAGACAGTTTCCTATCTACAGTTCCAATTTTTGGTGAGTGGATACCCTACGGGGAGACGATGTGTCGCGTACCAAAATCGAGGTCAAAGGTCACTGGCCTGAAAAACAGGAAATCAGTGAAGTGTTCGTGTCCGGTCTATATCTCTGGATGTTTTCTATCCACAGTTGCAATTTTTTGTGAATGGATACATCAGGTGGAGACGATGTGTCGCGTACCGAAATTCAGGTCGAGGTCAGAGGTCAAAGGTCACTGTTGCTTAAAAATCAGGAAATCATTGATCATTGATAGTTTTCCATCTACAGTTCTAATTTTTGGCGAGTGGATGCCCTAGGGGGAAACGATGTGTTGCATGCCAAATGTAGGTCAAGGTCAGAGGTCAAAGGTCAGTGTGAATGAAAAATCAGGAAATCATAAATTTCTAATTTTTTGTGAGTGGATTCAATAGGGGGAAATGAAGTGTTGCATATCAAAATATAGGTCAAGGTCGAAGGTCAAAGGTCATTGTGACCCAAAAATCAGGAAATTATTAAAAATAACATTTTTTTGTGTCCGCAGATACATTAGGGGGACTCAATGTGTCACATATTAAAATGTAGGTCAAGGTCAAATGTCAAGGTCACTGACCCCAAAATTGTGAAATTGTTAAAAATCTTGATTTTTTGTGCCCATTGAGAAATTACGGGGAGATAGGTTTGTCATGTACCAAAATTTAGGTCAAGGTCACTGTGACTCCAGAATCAAGAAATCTTTGAAAAGTACTTTTTTTTTGTGTCAGTAGATACATTACGGGGACATGATGTGTCTCGTACCAAAATGTAGGTCAAGGCCGAATATCAAGGTCACGGTGACCCCCAAAATCATGAAATCCATAAAAATCGTGATTTTTTGTGTCCATTGATACATTGATGGAAGACGATGTGTCATGCACCAAAGTTTAGGTCACGGTCAAAGGTCAAGGTCACTGTGACCCCAAAATCATTAAGTCACATTTTCATATGCCTGTCGAAGACGAGGTCATGTAATGCGATGTTGCGTTCTGTCCATTCATCCATGCGATATCTCTAGTTTCAAGGTATGGAATGGTATCAGATACCTTACTCGCATGGCGAAGAGGAGACATACATCAAATGTCAAGGTCACAGTCCCCCAGAATTGAATTAAGTTTAGCTGACTATATGTGTTAGGTTGGAATATTCAGAGTTCTCTCCCCTACATGTATATGGCATTTGTCCTGTGGAGTTGTCTCCCATGTTTGAAACAGCTAGATTTAGTTAAACTGTTGTGAAATAGAAACCATACATTTACTAGTTTAACGTGGAGAGGGGTCCTTTATGAACTTCATACCCGTTTATCAACTCAAGAACAAAGGTTTACTTCATCACTTTCTTCTTCCTTCATGAAAAATTCTCTCGTCTGAAAGAAATCCATTTCCAGGAAAAGTACTATTTTCTTGTGTTTGACTATTGTCGATTTCATTGTGGGATATGTGAGCTCTCGGTTCTTGCTCCAAGGTCACCTAGTTTCCAAGAGTTGAGCTCATTTTAGTTTATCATTCAATTTTAGATGTGATATGTTACATTCTCAGAAGCACAAAATTGTAGACCTTTTTCCGGATTGCTAGCTACCAATTGGAATCAAGGCGATTAAGCAACCTTGAAATTTGGACCAATGTAATTCCAGATATACGGGCGTATATTGAAGCCCTTTGGGCTCTTGTTTATGAGTGGATTCAATAGGGGGAAATGAAGTGTTCATACCAAAAAAAATATGTCAAGGTCAAAGGTCACTGACCCCAAAATCAGGAAATTATTACAAATAACATGTTTTGTGTCGGTAGATACATTAGGGGGACATGATGTGTCGCATACCAAAATGTAGGTCAAGGTCACTGTGACCCCGAAATCGTGAAATTGTTAAAAATCATGATTTTTGTGTCCATTGAGAAATTACGGGGAGACGGTTTATCATGTACAAAAATTTAGGTCAATAGTCAAGGTCACTGTGACTTCAGAATCAAGAAATCTTTGAAAAGTATTTTTTTTTGGTCAGTGGATACATTAGGGGGACATGTGTCATGTACCAAAATGTAGGTCAAGGCCGAACATCAAGGTCACAAGGACCCCCAAAATCATGAGATTGATAAAAATCATGATTTTTTTGTTTCTATTGATACATTGAGGGAAGACGATTTGTCGTGTACCAAAATTTAGGTCAAGGTCAATGTCACTGTGACCCCAAAATCAGGAATTCATTACAAGTCACATTTTCATATGCCTGTCGAAGATGAGGTCATGTAATGCGATGTTGCGTTCTATCCATTCATCCATTAACATTTGTTGTCCATGCGATAACTCTAGTTTCAAGGTATGGATTGGTACCAAACTTTGAGTATACCTTACTCGCAGGGCAAAGAGGAGCCATACATCAATCGAGCAAAGGTCAAGGTCACAGTCCCCCAAAACTGAATCAAGTATAAGATGCGATATATGTTACATTCTGAGAAGCACAAAATTGTAGACCTTTCTCTGGATTGCCAGCTACCAATTGGAATCAAGGCTATTAAACAAACTTGAAATTTGGACCAATATAATTCCAGATATACGGGCGTATATTGAAGCCCCATGGGCTCTTGTTAATTTATGTAAAAGCACTGATGATCCAAAAATTCTTTCATACTGTACAAGTGTTAAATATAATACTTGGTATACATCATCGATATACATCTTTACCCAAGAATGAGATTGGTGTGAGAGATGAGGTTCAGATGCGACTAGCCAGCGCGTGTCATCCGGGCTGTGATTTGTTGAGGATGATGTCAGCCTAACAGGAAATCACGAGTCTGGCGATTGCTCTTAAGCGTGATTACGTCTAATTAGGATGAAAATTTGTGCTAATTAGCGTTAAATCAGTATTATTGGTTATGGGTTAAGATTAGGTTTAGGGTTTGGGGTTAGGGATAGGTTTGTGTTCGGTATATAAAAAGAAATCCAACGTTGCTTCTGCGGCTCCGGGGTATGCCTGACTATGGAGCAAAGAATAGCGGGTTCGATCCGCGTTGGTGCCAATTCGTTATTTTCGGACAGGTTTTTTTCTAGCTGGTAAATTGTTGGACGGGTAAATACAGTGCCCCGACAACATGTGGAAATTGCTAGGAAAATTCTAAGTCCAACAACTAACACAGTTGAGCCCTACAGGGCAAGTACAGCCTGGATGATGCGCGGCGGCTAACCGCATGTCAGGAGGTTCCACCCGACGAGTCTCCTGGATTCGGCTATGCACTTTTGGGTCTCTCCTAGGACGAGTGGTGCGCCATCTGTGCACTAGGGAAGAAACTCTGAAATGTACAGGTACATGTAAAACCTAGGATCGGCCGAGTGAGAGCACTGTTATTCGACTTTAACGATGTTGGCTGGTGATTTTGGGGTTTGGCGTCCATTTTGCCTGTTTTCCTTTAAGGTTACCTCCCTTCCCTAGATTGGGATTTTCTTTAAGTCTTCTAGCTGAGAATTTTGCACAGCAACATCCACCCTATTTGATAAATTTTGATAGACATTGTGATTATCTGCAAACATTTAGAATATAAGAAAAAGTTAAATACTAATTATATGAATTTTTCATGAATACGCTTTAAAACTGGGCTATTTCCTATGTTTTCTGGGTTATCAAATGGAGCATGTCCACTTAGGTGTTGCCTACAGCTAAAAAATGCACACCAACCTATATTTTGTATGTCTCCCCCCAACTATGGGTCAAAGGTCACTTCCGGTGACGTCATGTCTGGTCACGCCCGTTATGGCGCATTGGACACTGTTAGTTCCATCGGGAAACCCACTCACGGACATTTGCGGTATAGGGTCTAGCCCCTTGTTTTCTTCATCTCGAGCTGTAGAACCCGATGGGAGGGGCCTCGAGGCCAAGCATTGAAGTTTTTGAAAAGCTTGGCAAGTAGCACTGGGATGGACATTTTGGGGTCTAGGTGGAGTCCGATTGGGTCGTGTGAGGTGTCATCGGGAAGCGCTCCTGAAGGACCATCCAACTGGATCAGTGTGGGGGTGGAACTGACGTCATTCTGTGCATGCCCAGTAGACAAAGGCTATTGGAATGGACGTTTTGGGGTCTAGATGGACTCCTAGTGGTCCACTTGTGAGCACTTGTGGAGGGGCATCCATTTGGATTGGGGTGGAATGGATGTTACGTCATTTTGCGCATGCGCAGACCGGGAATTGTGAGGAAAGGGCATTGGAAGGGGCGTTTTAGGCATTGGAAGGGCCATAGTGGTCCGAATGGGTCGTGGGATGTATCAGTGTGAAGCTCTCGTGGGGAAGCGTCCAAGTGAATGTGGGTGTGGAGAAAAAGTAAGGCTGTGGCGCGTGATCCGTGGAGTAGGATAGAACGAGCATTTAAGGTGGGAGTTTTGGGATTAGAGGTGCGTCATCCTTGTTCCTAATGGGCCGCTATTGTACCGTCTTGGGAATTACAACACATATAACGGAAGTGGGAAGAGGTGCCGACATACTGACAGTCACATGGCTTCACAGTATAGTCTTCTGGTTAACCTATTCCGAAGCACATATTCGTGATGTGTGTTGTATCTCAGGCACGCTTTTATTGTACCTGTTCATGTGGCAACTTGGATGACATGACCACACGGCCACTAACACCGGCATAAGCGGAAGACTAATGTGACGTCATCAGAAATAGAGAAAGCGTATTTCATGTCCAGTTGCCCCTTATTAGTGGGAAAGCAGAAACCCTTTGTGGCTTTTGTGGAAAGTTTTACAGTAACGCCGTAACGCCCTATCTTAGCGCCGTAGCATAACGCCTTGGCGCCATGATGTTGACAGATGACAGAACAACAACAACAAGGATGACCGGTCAATCATTTTATTATCCCCTCCAGTACACCATGCCGACTCTGGGAGAGCCGCGTTGGGCATGTCTACAATTCTCGTAGGCTCTTGTACAATGAGAAACCGTCCTTTCAGAAAGTTCAACCTTCGTTCAGTGTAAACTAAACGTCGTCGGGCAGTCTGGATACTGTAAAGGCAACATGTCCTGAAACTGTTGTTTGCGCAGTCTGATCGCATTTTCCAGGGCCGCGGTGGGTGGTAGCCCCTTAGTCCGTAGTCTTCATGATGGACCAGTGCGTGGGGTCGCTTTTCACTTCAAGCGGCAACAAGCTGTACCGTTCATAAATGGTCATGGCTGTTTTCCTGATGCTGGGGCGCATTTGGGTGTACGCCTGTTGTAATTACAGTTATCCTGCCCGGCATCTTCGATTACTGCAGCATGAGCATTAATAACTTCATGCACAATACGATCCCAAAAGGTAGGTTCTTCCTCACTTCCTGGGACGTAGGCTGACTATCTGAGGTCAAACTCTCAGTATCAGTAAATAAACTCTCAGCAGTTTCTGTATCTGCCTCAGTGGGCTCCTTGGAGTCTTCAATCCCATGTATATTCTTTCTGGTGTCGCATGATATCGTACTGTCTGGTGAATGTGCGTTCGCAGTCAACCCATTTTGACGGTTGAACGTCGACTGAATGTTTTTGGAATACGCTTGCTTTTATAGACAGTAACGCCCGCCAACGCCCAGCTTAACGCTTCAACGCCCTGGTGAACTAGCTCAGTAGCTCTGAGTTTCATGGAATTGCCACTTATTCATCGAAATGCAGTGACGCCCGTCGTTACGCCTTAACGTCCGTCTCAACACCTTAACGCCCTATCCCAACACCTTATGCATTGTCGATCATCTATGGCTGGACCTCATTATATTGGGGTTGAAGAAGATAATTTCTCGTCTCCAGCTGCGTCTCTATAAAGGTTTGAAATGCCTCATGCAGAGTCAGCAGATTCTGGACACGGGTGGTTGTGTTTGTATCCTCTTCGGGTACTATCTGTTTCTTATGTAGCAGATGACATACCCGTGTCACCCATTGGATGTCATGTATGAGCGTGATAAGATGACAACGCATGCATTGGTGCTGAACGGTCTCGATGGATCTTGAGCTTTATCAATAATAGGATCGGCGTTGTCTTGATATGACGCTTCAGCTAGAATATCCTCGTTGTCGGCTTCAAAGTTTACATTTGTGAATGCCCTAGTGCTCCTGGTGAAATGAGGAGAATGGTGTCGTGTGGGCTATTTATAGTGGGACGTTTTTGGTCTTAATGCTGCGTTCAAAGAAATGTTTCTTTTGAGCCATCGCTCTGACATACGCCGTTTTTCAGCTCATGCCTGGGGTTTGTAACATCGACGCTCGGTCGATTTGCCTATGGACCGACTCCTTGTCCAGAAATTTCATGAGTCACGAGGTCGATATACTGCCGACGTAAAGCCCGTTGTAATCGCGATACTAATATGTTATGGGCTAAAATCGCGACTTTCTCTTTCGAATACCCTTTGTGGTGAAACTTGTTTTCTGTGGCCTCCAACGTCTCGTCCATCGCGGCGTCCATACTTTCTTTGAACACATGCTTCCATAGCCTCGAGTTCACATCGTGTTCATTCCCTTGTACGGATTTGGGTTGGTCCTTCACGGATGGGTAATATTCCGGGTCTGATGATATGAAGGGGGCCCGCTGTATGGGGGCGGGTTGCTGACGCTGAACGGCTGCTGCCAGGTGTGGACTCGGTGGATGGTGTATGGGTATATGACGTTGTGGTGACCCCTCGCTGGGTAACAGATGGGTCGTCAAACGTCGATCTTCGGAGGTATGTATGAGCTGGGGTACAAACACCCAACTGCCCCATCCCCGGGCTCCATTCACTCAACTGTCCCATCCCCGAGCTCCGAGCTCTTGTATATAAGCACGACATAGGTCTGTGAAAGCTTCATTATACGCCGGGTGTCCGTGGAGACGAGAGCCATGGTTTACGCATGTCATTTGTGTTCGAAGTCCTTTTCCACGCCATTTAAGCTACGTGGACATTTGCTTTCCATACATAATAATCGTATAGAGCGAAGCCATCTCACGGAAGGGAGTCCAGATAACGTGCAAATTCAACGTACGCGCGAAGAACGATCAACACCTAGGTCACACACAACAGTATTAGAGCATCCTTATACGATGATGGTGAGCGGTCCTACGGGATGCGGAAAGACGTCCTGGGTGATGAAATTCTTAGAGGAAGATGTGGCAACCCCAGCCCCGACACGTATAGTTTGGTCTTACAGCCAATTGCAGCCCGTGTACGAGACTACGCGATTACAGATTGTGAGCTTCGTCCCAGGAATTCCTCACGATATCGATCAAGCGTATTTTTCGACCCCGAGCAGACCAACGTGGTAGTGCTCGATGACCTGCTGAGTGAGGCCAAGGACAATTCACATGTTGCCGGCTTCTTTACTAAAGGAGGCCATCATCGGAATCTGTCCGGTCATCTATTTGCCCCAGAATCTCTTTACTCGAGGGAAGGCGTCCGGAGATATTGCCTTGAACAGCCAATACTTTGTGTTGTTCTCCAATCCCATCGACAGAGCACAAATCCGAGCATTTGTTAGTCGAATTCATCCTCAGAACATCGACCATTTCATGCAGGGGTTAAAAGGCGGGACAAGTCGTCCGTGCGGCTACCTGTTCGTAGACTTGAAAGCTCATATTTCCGAAGATCGGGGGTTGACGACCCACCTGTTACCCGGCGAAGGGTCACCACAACGTCATATAACCCTACTTCATCCCCCGAGTCCACACCTCGCAGCACCCATTCGACGGCAGCAACCCGGATCCCCTTCATACCACCAGTCCCTGAATATTACCCAACCGTGAAGGACCAACTCACACCCGTACAAGGGAGTGGACACAATGCGAACTCGAGGCTATGGAAGCATGTGTTCAAAGAAAGTATGGACGCCACAGAAAAAACAAGTTTCACCACAAAGGCTATTCGAAAGAGAAAGCCGCCATTTTAGTCCATAACACATTTGTACCAAGATTACGACGGGCTTCACGTCGGCAGTATATCGTTCTCGTGACTCCTGAAATTGCTGGACAAGGAGCCGGTTCATATGGAAATCGACGGAACAGCGTCGATGTTGAAAACCCCAGGCATGAGCCGGAAAGCGGCGTATGTCAGAGCGATGGCTCAAAAGAAACATTTGTTTGAACACATCATTAAGACAAAAAACGTCTCACTATAAATAGCCCACTCGACACCATTTTTCTTATTTCACCATGAGCACTACCTTGCTTGATGTAAACTTTGAACCCAACAACGAGGATATTCTAACAGAAGCCTTACATCAAGCCGAAATTCAAGTCGATGCTATTATTGATAAAGCTCAAGGTGGATCCACCGAGACCGTTCAGCACCAACGCATGCGTTGTCATCTTATCACACTCATAGATGACATCCAATGGGTGACATGGGTATGTCTTCTACTGCATAAGAAACCGATTGTACCCAAAGAGGATACCAACACAACTACCCGTTCCCAAAATCTGCTGAAACTGCATGAGGCATTTCAATCCTTTATGGAGACGCAGCTGAAGACGGGAAACTTATCTTGTTCAACCCCCAACATAATGATGTCCTTCCATAGATGATGGAAGTTAGGAAGAACGTACCTTTTGGGATCGTATTATGCATGAAGCTAATAATGCTCATGCTGCAGTAATCGAAGACGCCGGACAGGATAACTTACAACAGACGTACACCCAAATGCGCCCCAGCATCAGGAAAACAGCCATGACCATCTATGAACGGTATAGCGTGTTGCCGCTTAAAGTGAAAAGCGACCCCACGCACTGGTCCATCATGAAGACCAAGCGTCACTTGGAAGAGGATATGAGGCTACCACCCACCAAGGCCCTGGAAAATGCGATCAGAATGCGCAAACAACTGTTCCCGGACATGTTACCGTTACAGTATCCTGGACGGCCCGACGATGCTTAGGTTACACCGAACGAAGATTGAACTTTCACAAAGAACGGCTTTGTAAACATATTGTAAACAAACCCAACGTGGGTATGATGTACTGAAGGGGATAATAAAATGATTGACCGGTCATCCTTGTTGTTGTTGTTATTCTGTCATCTGTCAACATCATGGCGTCAAGGCGTTATGCTAGGAGGTTAAGGTGTTCAGATAGTATGTTAAGGCGTTACTGTAAAACTGTATACAAAGGCCACAGGGCAAATATACTGGGTTTCTGCTTTCTCTACTACTAATGGGCAACTGGACTTTAAATACGCTTTCTCTATTTCTGGTGACATCACATTAGTCTTACTCTCTCGTCGACTTTATGACAAAAGAGATGATTACAATTTCGACATCGTAAACTATCCCTTTCTGGACAGTAATATTCCAGTGGGACCTGCATATGGCGTATACATATCTCGCTTAGTAGCATTTGCTAGATCCTGTGTTAAATGTGACGATTTTAATCAACGTTACAAAACGTTGTTGCAGAAACTTATAAAACCGGGCTATTCCACCAAACGCCTTCACTCAAAGTTTCTCGAATTTGGCGATACATATCGCATGCTGATAGCAAAATACGAATGTAGCGTGCAAGATCTATGGCGCTACGTTTCGTAACTTGTGTCTAATTCCGCTTAACCCGGGGCTAGGGGCCGTATGAACCCATGTACTTCTAGATCCTCATGGTACTCATATGAACAGTCACAATCAAAGTGTGACTGAGATACATCATTCTTTAGATGACGACTTTACAACGAATATTATGGATTAAGAATGCTGATCAGCGATACGGATTTGATATTTTTGGAACATCATGATGTCTTGCCGGCATCATTGAAAACTGTTGACCGCTTCTCTCTTGCAGGAAACAAGCCTCTGTTCATGATGTATACTATGATTGTCTTTTTGAATTTGGTGCTAACACTGTTCTGTGGAATATGGAATAGGTCTTTGGATTATGGACGCGGATATTCTCTAATGGACGACGGATGAATTATGAATGACGGACTAGACGCTTGTAATTTCCCACACGGTACAATAGCGGCCCATTAGGAGCAAGGATGATGCACCTCTAATCCCAAAACTCTCACCATAAATGCTCGTTCTATACTATTCCATGGATGCGCATGCACGTCATAGCCTTACTTTTACTCCGCACCCATCCAGTTGGACGCTCCCCCACGAGAGCTTCACACTGATACGTCCCAGGACCCATTCGGACCAGTATGGGTCCATCGCGACCCAAAAATGCCCATTCCAATGCCCTTTTCCCACAATTCCCTGTCTGCGCATGCGCAGAATGACGTAACTTCCATTCCGCATCCATCCAATCGGATGCCCTTTCACAAGTGCTTCACGATGACACCTCACACGGCCGAGCGAAACCATCACAGCTTTCTCATTGCCAAGATATCTTTAGGACAACTTGGCCTAGGCACACCAAACTTCCAGTGCACATCCATATGCTCGTGACCCAAAACCCTATTGAATCTGGAGCTGATTTTGATGGAAACTTTGGTGACCATCTTTAATTTATGCGAAACCATTAATCTTGGGTATCTCAGATACCATTTCGCTGTTCAGTTACTTTATATAGATCGATACATCAAGAAACTTTTAAGGAATGACCGAACCAGTTGCCCTGATTGGGTGGAAACCTTGATGGCCATCTTTAATTTATGCAAATCTTTGATGATGTATATCTCTGATATCATTCAACTGTTCTATATGAAACTTGGTATACAGTATCAATGTATCAGGATACTTGCAATGAATAACCACATCAGTTTCTCCGAGTGATGGGAAGGATGTGTGGCCATCTTTAATTTATGCAAAATCATTAATGATATCTATCTCTGATATCGTTCAAGTGCTTTATGTAAAATTTGGTATACATCATCGATGCATCAGACTTACGATGAATGACAGAACTGGTTTCTCTGATTGGGCGGAAATCTTGGTGACCATTTTTAATTTATGTAAAATCATTTATGATTATTTTTTTTGATGCTGTACCCCCTACATCCGACCGTCGCCAGCTGTGAAACGGTGGACAGCCGGTGAGGCTATTTTCGCGACACAGGTGAGATGGTGTTAGAAATTTGGATTTCTTTCACATTTTTATACGCCCGCAAAAAGGCGGACGTATTATGTGATGGCGGTTCTCGTGTCCGGTCTATATCTGAGACAGTTTCCTATCTACAATTCCAATTTTTGGTGAGTGGATACCCTACCGGGAGACGATGTGTCGCATACCAAAATGAAGGTCGAGGTCAAAGGTCACTGGCCTAAAAAACTGGAAATCACTGAAGTGTTCATGTCCGGTCTATATCTGTGAACGTTTTCTATCCACAGTTGCAATTTTTTGCGAGTGGATATGCTAGGTGGAGATGTGTCGCGTACCAAAAGTTGAGGTTGAGGTCAGAGGTCAAAGGTCACTGTTGCCTAAAATCAGGAAATCACTGATCATTGACAGTTTTCTATCTACAGTTCTAATTTTTGGTGAGTGGATGCCCTAGGGGGAACGATTTGTTGCATACCAAATGTAGGTCGAGGTCAAAGGTCAGTGTGACTGAAAAATCAGGAAATCATTAATTTCTAATTTTTTGCGAGTGGATTCAATAGGGGAAAATGAAGTGTCGCATACCAAAAATTAGGTCAAGGTCAAAGGTCACTGTGACCCCAACATCAGGAAATTATTAAAAATAAGTTTTTTGTGTCGGTAGATACATTAGGGGGACACGATGTGTCACACATACCAAAATGTAGGTCACGGTCAAAGGTCACTGACCCCAAAATCGTGAAATTATTAAAAATCATGATTTTTTTGTGTCCATTGAGAAATTACGAGGAGACGGTTTGTCATGTAACAAAGTTTAGTTCAAGGTCAATAGTCAAGGTCACTGTGACCCCAGAATCAAGAAATCTTTAAAAACTTTTTTTTGTGTGTCCGTAGATACATTAGGGGGACATGCTGTGTCACGTACCAAAATGTAGGTCACGGCCGAACGTCAAGGTCACTGTGACCCCCAAAATCATGAAATTCAGAAAAATCTGATTTTTTCTTAGTCCATTGATACATTGAGGGAAGACGATGTGTCGTGTACCAAAATTCAGGTCAGGTCAAAGATCAAGGTCATTGTGACTCCAAAATCAGGAAATATCAAAAATAACTTTTTTTTTCTGCCAGTAGATACATTAGAGGGACATGTGTTACATACCAAAATTTGGGTCAAAGGTCAAGGTCAATGTGACCCCAAAATCAATAAATCATTAAGTCACATTTTCATATGCCTGTCGGAGATGAGGTCATGTAATGCGATGTTGCGTTCTGTCCATTCCTCCATTAACACTTGTTGTCCATGTGATATCTGCAGTTTCAAGGTATGATTGGTACCAAACTTTAAGTATACCTTACTCGCATGGCAAAGAGGAGCCATACGTTTTGAGATCAATTTCACCGTCCCCCAAAACTGAATCAACTTTAGCTGACGATATGTTTCTCCCCTACATGTATATGGCATTTGTCCTGTGGAGTTGTCTCCCATGTTTGAAACCGCTATATTTAGTTAAACTGTTGTGACATAAAAACCATACATTTACTTATTCAATGGGGAGAGGGGTCCTTCATGAACTTCGTACCTGTTTATTAACACGAGAACAAAGGTGTACTTCATCACTTTCTTCTTCATGAAAAATTCTCTCGGCTGAAAGGAATGCATTTGCAGGAAAACTACTATTTTCTTGTGTTTGACTATTGTCGATTTCAGTGGAATACATGTAAGTGAGCTCTTGGCTCTTGCTTCAAGGTCAACTAGTTACCAAGAGTGAAGCCCATTTTAGTTTATCATTCAATATAGGATGTGATATATTCCTACGAAGTAGGCTACAGATCGCAAATTGTCCGGTAATGAGTGAGTGAGTCAGTCCATCCGAATCCTTTCGTCGGCAAAATAAGGAGAACCGTTGACATTAGAACCTTGATTTTTGGCATGAACGTGCATTAGGGCAGTGTTACCAGCAAGTTCTGATCTGAAATAATTCTGATTAAAATTAGATTTATAATTAACTCTTCAGTATATTGTTATAAATGCATACCATCCATGTGGCCTTTAACAGTATCATGTTCCTTTTATGACCATGAAGCCATGGGACCTCCTTATCAGTGGATTTAAAAGTCATTAAGGCTTGTCCTTGGAACAAACACAGAGAGAGGCTCCATCCCAGCCTTGTGATTTTTAACAGTGATTTATATCCAAGCCCACTGAGATAAGGCCGGTTTCTACTCTGTTGCTTGTCACATCAAGTTACAGTGGTCGGTGTCCTGTATAGCAGATATAGTATATTATTGCATGCCTGTCCACTACCCTGGAACATTTCCTAGCTTAGACATTAAACAGCCCCATAAACTTGCCATCAAATGGGATAAGGCTGGGAGTACAAGGATGTGCGGTGTATTTTCTGTGGACTGTGTAGGCTGTACAGTCTGAATGAAGACAGCCTAGCAGAATTAGTTAAAGCTAGGTGGTTTAACGTTTATCAATGAAGAAAATCATCGATCAACCGCCATAGAATATAATGTGAAACAAGAAAACCGGAATAGTACATTCATCAGATTGCCAATGCCCAAAATGTGTTGTCTCATATATCTAGATAACAACGTGATGTAAAGACGCTATTTATTCGTCTTTGTACCGGTTATGCTCAGGAGAATGACATAGAATCATTATTATCTTGTGCATAGAAGGTGTTGGTCTTGAGTTGAATTACCGTAAACTACATAAATGCTACCTTTGTACTATAGTACTATATATAAAAATTTGTTGTATTGTTGGGAAAATAATGTGATTCAAAAAGTTGTTTTGATCCTGTACAAGGGCACTGAAAACCATTAAAGAGATGTAAATGTATTTTCACACGTAAAGCTTGAAATCTACTGAACCTATATTATTCAATCTGTTTCCTTTAATTAAAAAATTGTAAAATTAAATCGGCGAGTGTTATTTATTTTGGAATAAAGGCGCATTAGGAGACTGTTACCAACAAGTTCTGAGCTGACCAACTTTTGATGAAAATTTCTGGTGATTTTTGATGAAAATCACTGGCGATTCTGACTTGGACGGTGCCCATCTTAATATAGGCAGGATTTCAACTGGGGGTGGGGATTTCCAAGAGTTCAGTTCGCGTTCGAGTCCTAATGCCTACTGTACTTCGTAGGTCCTGTGACGTTAGTCACACTGCCATGTGTTACATTCTCAGAAGCACAAAATTGCAGACCTTTCTCTGGATTGCTAGCTACCAATTGGAATCGAGGCTTTTAAACAACCTCGGAATTTGGACCAATGTAATTCCAGATGTACGGGCATATATTGAAGCCCTTTGGGCTCTTGTTTCTGAGGTTATGAGCAATATTAATGGATATTCATTCATGGGAAATAAGTCGTCATTTCAATCGTACGGTTACATATCAGAACGCGTTGTAGTTAAAGATATCGTACGAACGCGCGGAGCGATGCTGTTTTCTAGCGAAGTTTCATTTTCAAACTGTTCTTATCGCTAATTACTGACACTTATCGATACATATTATCATGCGTAATTATTCCCTATTGTTACGTCAGCTTTTACCGTAACAGAAAGACGTGTGAAATCCAGGATTAACAATCAAATGTTTATTCCTACGAAGTAGGCTACAGATCGCAAATTGTAGGGTAATCAGTGAGGCAGTCAGTCCATCCGAATCCTTTCGTCGGCAAAATAAGGAGAACCGTTGACATTAGAACCTTGATTTTTGGCATGAACTTGCATTAGGGCATTGTTACCAGCAAGTTCTGAGCTGACCGAATTCTGATGAATTTTTTTTTGATTTATAATTAATTTTTTTATTATTTATTGATGGCTCAGCGAGTGCAGTCATGCCCATCGGGAACCCTTGGCTGTATGTTTCACTGTATATATAACACAGTACAAAATCTGGTGGGATATGCCATCCGTAATTGTTTTTATGAAATAGGAAATGCTAATTTTTCATCATTTGTTAGTGCATTTATCTACACTGCTATTACCAACTTGCCAGCCTCAATACACACAATTCAGTATATTGTTATAGATATATGTAAACTGTGGCCTTTAACGTGTATCCTATTTCACATCCAAACATTTCATCACAGGCCACATCAGGCTTCAAATTCAGGTCAAATTGCTCACTGGTGGTGAAATATCCTACATCAACCAATTAAGTCAGCCTGGTGCAATAACCCAGCAGAAGAAAGAAAGATGTAGTATCATCCTTCAGATTAGTCTGTGTGAGCAACAATGATAAAAGTTTACTGAGGGTGAAACAAAGCCATGACGGCATGTTTAAAGGGTCTTAATTTATTTTCTTGGGTAGAATTTAACTAGATAAAGTAACTTTGATCATGATGTGAAAATATGAGCACATACTTTGATTTTTTTTGTACCTCTTGAATATTGACTATATATCACACTGGGATATAATTTAAACAAAAAATTACATGTGTAAACAAAATATGTCTAAATTTTTCTTGTCATTTCAAATCTTGATCCATTTTGATTCCTTGATTAGGGGATACAGAATCACTGCCACGGAGTGTGTTGGTGTGTCACAGCAATGCAATTCCGATTCACACAACGAAGCTGAGGTGGTTTAATGTTTATCAATGAAGAAAATCACCGATCAACCGTCATAGAATATAATGTGAAACAAGAAAACCGGAATAGTACATTCATCAGATTGCCGATACCCAAAATGTGTTGTCTCATATCTAGATAACAACGTGATGTAGAGACGCTATTTCTTCGTCTTTGTACCGGTTATGCTCAGGAGAATGACATGGAATCATTATTATCTTGCGCAGAGAAGGTGTTGGTCTTGAGTTGAATTACCTTAACTACATAAATGCTACCTTTGTACTATAGTACTATATACATGAGCAGTGTGACTAGCGTCACAGGACCTACGAAGTACAGTAGGCATTAGGACTCGCGAACTGAACTCTTGGAAATCCCCACCCCCAGTTGAAATCCTGCCTATATATTAAGATGGGCACCGCCCAAGTCAGAATCGCCAGTGATGTTCATCAAAAATCACCAGAAATTTTCACCAAAAGTAGGTCAGCTCAGAACTTGTTGGTAACAGTCTCCTAATGCGCTTTCATTCCAAAATAAATAACGATCGCCGATTTAATTCTACAATTTTTTAATTAAAGGAAACAGATTGAATAATATAGGTTCAGTAGATTTCAAGCTTTACGTGTGAAAATACATTTACATCTCTTTAATGGTTTCAGTGCCCTTGTCCAGGATCAAAACAACTTTTTGAATCACATTATTTTCCCAACAATACAACAAATTTTTTATATATAGTACTATAGTAGAAAGGTAGCATTTATGCAGTTTACGGTAATTCAACTCAAGACCAACACCTTCTATGCACAAGATAATAATGATTCTATGGCATTCCCCTGAGCATAACCGGTACAAAGACGAATAAATAGCGTCTCTACATCACGTTGTTATCTAGATATATGAGACAACACATTTTGGGTATCGGCAATCTGATGAATGTACTATTCCGGTTTTCTTGTTTCACATTATATTCTATGGCGGTTGATCGGTGATTTTCTTCATTGATAAACCTTAAACCACCTCAGTTTCGTTGTGTGAATCGGACTTGCATTGCTGTGACACACCAGCACACTCCGTGGCAGTGATTCTGTATCCCCTAATCAAGGAATCAAAATGGATCAAGATTTGAAATGACAAGAGAAATTTAGACATATTTTGTTTACACATGTAATTTGTTGTTCAAATTATATCCAAGTGTGATATATAGTCAATATTCAAGAGGTACAAAAAACCCCCAAAGTATGTCCTCATATTTTCACATCCATGCTAAGAAATACTGCATTGAAAAGGGTCCATTTAGCCTACCCTGTTTTATCGCTCTAATCAGCAAATGGCGGGGTCATATTTCTGCTGTCAAAATTGTATTTCCCTCCAAAGTCTTAACCCTTGAATCCAAGTCACACACTCTCTGATGCAAAGTAATTATTGTCCTAACTATCCGATTAGCACATTATGAACATGTCTTTGGTCATAGTGTACATATCATAACTCACATCAATGTTTTCTGCTATATTATTTCAATGATATGGTTTAGCAATTTAAGTTATGGAAACAGCGCTGATTGTTTGAGGGTATATGCAGTAGGCCTATGCTGTTGGGGAATTGTGGAATTCTCCCAGATGCACGTTAAGATTAACCTCAGTAATAGGGTCATGTGGCATGTGGATCAATGACAGGGTATTTTTAGCCGTGGGTAATTTGACCTGAATTTGAAGCCTAGCTGGTGTGGTCAATGATGAAATGTTTGGATGTTAAATAGGATACACGTTAAAGGCTACAGTTTACATATATATATCACAATATACTGAAGTGTTAATTATAAATCTAATTTTAATCAGAATTATTTCAGATCAGAACTTGCTGGTAACAATGCCCTAATGCA
>JAVTVY010015907.1:0-59854 GCA_036873755.1 Hanleya hanleyi
CAAATTACTGTGCATGTACATGAAAAATTTAGGTGCACACTGTGCATGTATTTTTTTTACCCAAATTCGAGCCCTGACTTCATCACCACAGCGGGACCCCGACATGAATACAGTTTACCGGGATCACCGTTACAGAAGTCACAGCCCTAGACGGGACGCCGTGAGACGGACAAGTTTACAGATTCCGATATACGGCCCTTTACAGAGAGCCGTATCACGGCACCTCGGGAAGGAAGCATATCCAGAGCCATACCACGGAGCGGTTTACAGCACGGATGTTTTCAACACACCGAGTGTATACATCTGACAAGTCACGGACTCAAGTGGAACGGACTTATACAGATCACCGGTTTTTCCACGTCTACAGGACCCGGACTTATAAAGAACAGACTCAGCTAGAACGCCGTGAGCCGGCTTCTACTTTCAACTTGGACCCGTACCATGGAACCGCCTATGGAGCCGTACCACGGAACCTCGGAGCTACGGAGCCGTACAACGGAGCTGTACCCTGATATTACGGCAACAGATCTCGTAGACCCGGGACTCCACATCCAAGAAGATTCTGAGCTATGTAGAAGGGACTCAACTAGAGCACTGTCAGTCAGCTTCTACTTCAACTTTTACCCGTACAACGGAGCCGTGTCCCGGTATTACGGCAAGCAGATTTCGTATACCCGGGACTCTACATCCAAGAGGGCACGGAGTTATGAAGAACGGACTCAACTAGAATGCCGTGAGTCGGCTTCTACCTCAACTTTAACCGTATAACGGAGGCTTGTTCCGGTAATACGGCGAAGTGGATCTCGTAGACGAAGATGTACATCATTACAGCGCCGAGATTCTATTCCCGAACGTCATCATTGGGAGAGGTCCGTTCATCGGATGGCTCCACACAGTCCAGCCCACCGGAATCGTCACTACAGGGACCATACTCCGGAGCGACTTTGCACCAGACAAGGAAGAAACCGTTCATCGTTTTTTCCCGTCAACAAGCACGTTGCACAGATGGATGAGCAGCGCACGTACATCAACCATCACCATATCCCGGAGCATCGGGATATACGGAGCATCGGGATTGGAGAAGTCTGGAGATCAACTAGAGCCAAAGCACAGACTTCTGCCCCATGGATACCTTCCACGGCAAGCTTCATCGGGAAGCACAGTCATCCTCTTTTACTGGGGGCGCAGGTATGCTACAGAGAGGCGAAGCATTCTGCTGAGACCTGCCGGCCTTGACTCGAAGAAAGGACCTACAGGAAGAGCTTATGCTAATCAGGCCCTATTCGACGATCTCTCGTTGAATGAAGACATGGACTTCACGAATTCGGCGAGCTCGGTTATTCAGGCCAGTGGCACAGTTCCTATGGAAACAGCACCTGCTAGAGGCGAGGTCGACGTACAGCTAGACCAGTCTTCAATTGCGGCGACTGCACCAGCTGACCTGAGAAGGACTCTACGTCATAGCCCTGGCAGAGGTACAGATCAGGCCGATTCATCTGACATCGATTCCTGTTCTTCCAAGCCTCCACTGGTGATGGAAGATCAAGTTTGGACAGCCGTATCCCGGAGACACAGAAGGAATCGACCACGGTAGTCCGGAAATCAAGACCAAGTCACCAGACTCCGGTATCACAGCGGGACCCCGACAAGAAAACAGCTGATCGGGATCACCGTACAAAGAAAGGCCGTGAGCTGCAGAAGCCTAAAGCCTACAAAGAGCATAGAGACGCCGTTGGACGGACCTGTACAGAGAGCCGTACCACGGAACCTCAACCTGGAACCAGTTCTCGGAGCCGTACCCCGGAGCGGGTTACAGCACGGACATCTGAGAAGTCACGGACCCAGGAAGAACGGACTTATACAGATCGCCGGGATTCCGCATCCTACAGGACACGGACTTACGGGGAACGGGAGCAGCAAGAACGGCCTAGGTCAACTTCGAGTTCAAGTCATACCCGTTCCACGGAACCGTATACCGGTACTGCGGCAGACAGATCTCGTAGACGAAGCCGATCCCTAGTGCCACGTTAAGATTGGGAGAGGTGCCGGACGAGGCGACGGTCCCGTTCGTCTTATATAGAGCTTCGAAGGCGCCGTTGCAGGGGTTTCTCGCCAGAGCGACCTTACGTCAGGCGGCAGAGGAGTCGTTCACCGGTTTCCCATCATCGGCTACAGCGCACGGACTCGGGAGATCGGGCTTATACCCGTCGTCACCCTAGCCCGGGTCATCAAGAGAAGAAAAAATCCGGAGATGCAGCCTTGAATCGGAGCCGTCCCGCGGAGCGGAGCGGGCAGACGTCCGTTCTAGAAATACCTCCGACAGCAACCATCACCACGGAAGAGGTTCCTGCAACGGAGGCCCAGGAGATTACTCGACCCCATTCTTCTAGCAGTGCTGAGTCTGGCTCGGATGATGAGGACCATGCACGACGTTCCACTTCTGCGGCATCCTCATCTCAGGTTTCAACCCCCATCCTTCGGGCGGAGGTAGAACGGAATACCGAGGAAGAGATGTCCTTCAGGGCCAGGATAGCGGCATTACACGAGTTGGTTCCTGGAATGCCCAAACTAGCGGTTGGCGAAGGCAAGCAGCTTACCGACCAGCTTCCGGATATCACCCGTAATGGAGGAGGCTTACAGCAGCATCTCTCTACGGACTGAATAAGCCGTCTAAGGAAGAAGCTTTGCCTACATGTCCACCATCTCCGGCATCAGACGACTTGTGTGTCAGCATGGATCGACAGTGCAGGGCTCAGAGGGCGCTCCTGGAACCTGGTCCGTATAGGGCTACATCCTTCACGGAGACAACTTACCGTTCAAGGCCCCGAAGCCGGACCTGGATCTTGACAGACTGTTGAACGTCACAAAGTCGCCAGCAGTGGTACTCCATCAGAAGCAAGCTCGTGCTGTAGAAGACATGATGTTGACTCAATACAGAATTACATCACTGGTTCCTGACAGCCATAGCCAGGGTAGTCCAGGATCCAGATAAGAAGCATAAGATGGATCTTTGACTTTCTCACGGAGTAGGGAACCTGCACCGACAGTCGGACCATCAACACCATTGGATGGGACTACTACCTAGCACAGCGTTGGTGTGCTTTGGGTACTCCTCATTACAGTTTTTCTTCCCTACAACTGCACCTGAGGGCAAGTACAAGCAATCTTACGATGCTCATCCCGGAACATCTTCGCCCGCCTTTCAGAGTGAAGATGTCGGATCCGGATCTAAGGACAGAGAAGTTCACATTCATCAATGCGGAATTCACAGTTTAAGCGGTCCATTGCTCGTGCAACAGATGACCGGCACGTGGGTACCACGACAGACAAGCAACGCATCATCTTCCCCAAGGATATCTACGTTGGAAGATGGTTTCCCCTGGAAGGTAGTCAACTGCGTCAAGTTTGGGGGGGAGCAAGATCCCAGTCTCTGGAAACATCTACACTGGTCCTAGCAGTACAGTATCAGCTATACCTGGTTACAACACCATGTGTTTCACATCACTGCAGGGTTACCACCGACAACTTCCTCCAAGTCCTACAAGGGTACTACAACCGGAAGATCATTTTTCTTCTATGGAGGCGCCGGGACCCGCAGCAACCGAAGTAACAGCAAGCTACTATCTACTGTACAGCCGCTTCAAGGCCGGAGGATGTACTAGGTTGGAGGGCCTCTGGTCAACACTACTTCTGTTCCAGCAACAGCTGATCTTTCCTTCAGAAGCTGTACCAGGACAGGGAATTCCAGTCAAGTAGTATACAGGTGTATCCCTCAGCATCATCCAGAGTTGTCAAGTTCACCCACGGAATCGACCAGATTCCAGCGTTTCGGCTTGCCATGACCTTCGCCTACAGCCTCACCGAACATGCCAGTTACTACCCGAGAAGAGTTGGATATGGTACTGGGGCATTCTTATGCCTACCATTCGAGCCAGTTTAATCAACCGTAGTCAAGACTCTGTTCTACAGGACAGCTCCATGACAGTCTTCACTCCGCAATCAGAGCATTACGCAGTGGAATGCAGTTCCTTGACAGGATGACAGATTGCTCAACCAGATCTTTTCATCCAACTCCGGAGTTCGTCGTCTGGAACAATTCCGCACGTCAGGGACCAGACATTCTGAGACTGTACCAGTTTCCAGCATTGACAGATTTCGTGTACTTGCTGGAAGAGAAGAGCTTTTAGATCCAGTCGGAGGCTTGGGACACTCTTCATACAACTGAGAAAGGGGTTCCAGCTGCCTTTCTTCCTTCTTCACTTCTAACAGACCCATCAGCGGACGTTAACAGTTCATCATCATTACATTGGTGGAGGAAGACTGCCTTCTGGGTTAACCAACTCGCCATCTACGCTCCTACTCCTTTATGAAGACATCGTCTCACAAGATTAGAGCCAGCGTGACGTCTGAGCCACTTCAACTCACGCTGAATGCTATCTTCAGGCGGGTCTATACAGACAATTGGATGGCTACACTGAACCTACTGCAGTGTATAATCCACTATTCCTATCAGGAAAAAGGGGGGGGGCGCCGCTCATGCAAGCAAGATCCCGACAATCCGGCAAGCATAGAAGACAGACCACGTCGGAGACGAAGAGACTTCAAGGCATCACGATGGCATCTGATTATCTAGCCGGGTATGCGGGCAGATGGTCGGAATACATTCCCCCACTCACCGCACTACTCGTAATACCTTGAGTTCCCTACGCTTCTATACGACACGGGAATTATCTTGATATTACTAGGCATATGAGATTTACAAAATCAGAACAGGGCGTGCTCCGCTCAATCCAAAGCAAGCCACAAGGCCGGCTACCCAACCCCCACTGTTGGGAGTCTGGCATGTAGTAACAACGGGTGACGTTTTAAGACATAAACATGAAACATTTATAAATAATGTTATTGTTTATTATTAAAACAAACCCGTTGTTACGGTTTGATTTACCCACCCATCCTCCCCGCTTGGCTCGGCCTTCACACAAAACAGGTCTTGCCACAGCATGGAAAAAAGTGAATGGGACATGCGCGGAGAGCACGCCACCTAGCGGACGATCCAGGGGACCGATCAAGGGAGATAATTTAGTTTGCAGTGGATCTCCAGGTGGAGGAAATATGGCATGTAGTAACAACGGGTTTGTTTTAATAATAAACAATAACATTATTTATAAATGTTTCATTTTTTGCCACTTTCAGACGACCGACAAGTCGTGTATGTATTAATTTTCTGGTTCATATTTTCATCTCGGCCTATGCTAAATGCTCTTTCAAGAAAGGACCATCCTGGTGAAGTTTACTGTTTAGTAAAAAATATGATCTCCATTATATAATTACAGTCTTTTGATCAGGTCAATACATGTATGTCGTTTTGTGTGCCTGAGAAAACAATATTTACTGAGGTCGAAGACCAAGGTGAATATTGTTTTATCACTCAGGTAAAAAAGCAAAAAAAAAACCCCAATCATTGACTTATATTAGCCGGATGTCTGATAACCTTCTTGTTAAGTTAGTGAAAGAAGTTAGAATATAAAATATAGTAGACATTTTGCTTTACACATTGATCACAATCTCGGGGTTGCTGTCTGACGGCCAATCCAACAGCTATTTTCATTGGCATAGAAGACGCACACATTTCCTGTTTCTCCAATTTCTGAAACCAGTGGTATCCTTGGCAACGTTTAACATGCTTGTATTTAAATCCGAGATGATCAGACTGTAAAGTACTGCACATGTTGTAATGTAACATGTAGCCTACATGTACACAGAGATGGCTTGAATCTTGATTCCCATCAGTCACAGGAATCCAACAGATTAACAGATTCTCATAAAATTGTAGCAATCTGTATATCTGATATCTTTGCAGCCGGGGTCGAAATTGCTATCTATTTGCAGGACATGTCCGGCAGAAAATTTGCACTGTCCTGCAGGTTTTCAGTCAGTTTACATGTATTTTAATTATGTACCGGACAATTCTTGACAAATGTCCTGCAGGTATTTCATGAACATTTCAACCCCTGCTTTGAATTTCCGTGGATTCCCGTACATGTGGAGAGAGACTTGCATAGAGCGAGAATCTGTTTGGATTCTCGTAAATCTCCACGAAAAGCAAGGCCTGGTACTACTCTCTTCTTATCATGCTTTATCTATCCTGTCTGTATAGTCCAAGGCTGAATGAATCCAATTCTTCATTGATTTCTGTGTTAATTCCACTAACATTCATGACCGAGACCATGCAGCTGTCATCCTTTTGTCACATGTGTATTTAAAATAGTCCGCCTGCTTATATGAGATGGTAGATTGATTCATGCACCTGTTGTGGTCACACAGTATGAGGTTGTACTATAATTACATGTTTATAAACACGTTGATAGTCAGATATCAAATGTGTGACATGATAACCACGTGGATCCCTCAGTTTCACAGAGAGTTAGGGAGCTTCTTGAAATTGGGGCATACTAGGAACTGGCATTTATATAAGGCATTCCAAACAGAGTGGCATGGTGCTCCTGTTGGAACTCCTAGGAACTCCATGCCATACAGTTTGGAACTTGGCAGACAAAGGATGGCTTATATGCCATACCATGCAGCAGCATGGAGGGAATGGCCTAACTGGAACTCTAATCCATCCAGATCAGAACACCAAACTGGGCATGGTGTATCCAATTTGAATAACCGGCATATGCCATCCCTACCAGGGAACTTAGTTCCTAATTTCAAGAAGCTCCCTTACCACTCTCTCTCTCTCTCTCCAGGGCTTTATTTATACTCCCTTAATACCACGTTAAATGTTGTGCCCAATTTATTACGGGCCCATTTTTTTTTTTTGCATTGAGGATCAATGTTTATTTATGCTCATGGAGATTCCTCATCAATTAAGCATCATATTTGAGTCGAGCCAAGGCTTATCTATTTTGCCAGAATTCCGGTTTTCACTAAATTTGGGTACGTTTCTCTGTCTATTAAAACAAAATTTTGCCGCACAGAATATACGGTATGCCCAAATTAGGGTAATCTATTAAGGCCTGCTTTCCATCACGCTCTCAACATTTTCTTACAGGAGAGCTTTTAGTCGCTCTCCTGGACACTGGAAATACAGACCTCAAGCCATACTTTCGCCAAGGCGGGGGATTTGAGTATATCCGCCCCAAGGATACCAGCCCCCCAAAAATGAGAATTTCTAGGCGTCATTTCATGCAATTTTTCGCATTTTTGCTTCCTATAACAGCCTATCAAATATACATTTCACCCTTCACGGAGGCTAGCCTATTATAAATGGATACTTCACAACGAAGTCTTAGAAAATTTTGAAATTACTGACTCCTTTTTCAGCAAACTAGAGCAATTTTGAAGGATTATTGGTTATTTTAGAAATTTAATGAAAATGCCAAGATGCATGAGATTTTGATATACATTGTACCTGTAGCTGCGTGACAGCGTGAGACAGATGCCAAATGTGTGAGTCTCACGCCGAATGTGTGAGGGTTGATAGGTCTGAAAATATGATGGAAATGGACAGGAGTGACATAATGGAGAGGATGATCACTCCATCATACATGTCATAGGCTCATTAAATGTAGGCCTGATGGTTTGTTTATCATCACCTGCTCGCCAGAAAAGGTGGATGAGTGGAGGGATTTTTGTTACCCCTCAGCCCATAGGGCTGTGGGGTCTTGTCGTTGCCATGTACGTCCATCCGTCCGTCCGTCCTAGCGTCCGTCCGTCAACATGTTCTTGTCCGCTGAATATCTGCAGATCTATCGAGTCGGGCTTGACAAAACTTTGGTGAGAGGTTCCTGAATGTTGACTGATGAAATGATTAGATTTTCAGATGGCTGTGATGATTTCATGATTTTTTTATTTTTTTTTATTATTATTTATTGCTGGCTTAGCTTTTGCACTGTTATCTATGCCCATCGGGAACCCTTGGTTGCATATTGTTTCAGTGTGAATTTTGAAGGTTCGCTGATACAAGAAGGCCTGGTCCATTCAAGATTCTCATTGAATGAAGGACAACATTTTTCTTTAATTTTGCTATTAAATCATTCTATTCTACATCATATGATTTATCCTAAAACTTTTGCATGAACCATATTTGTGTCCACACATTTAACTGGTACAGCATAATGCTTCAATTTTTGTCACCAAACATGTTACTGTACCTTGCAAATTATTTAACATTAGGAGAGCCCATTTTTAGCCTGACTCTGGGCAATTTGGAACCAGTTTGCATACATGTACATGTACCTGGACTGGAGCTTATATGCTCCCCCCCAAGGGTGGGCCTGTGTCAATCAGTGTGTTTACTTGTTATCACACTTGTGCAATGCATAAATTGCCACTGATAGAGCTACACTTTCTTGCATGCTGTGTAATCCCAGCACACCACTCGTGTGAAACCGAAGTCTGTTGTTATATACAGTATCCAGGGATTTTTTGCAGGTTCCGATCCCAAACTCCCATTTCCTTTTCGTAATTCATTATTGAGGGTCCAATTTTTTTAAGTGAATTTTGACGCAAAGAGACTGTGATCAATCACAAAACAGAGGTTTATTAACATGAAATTCTATACCCAGCTATGCAATTGGATCGATATTGACGCTCCCAGAAGCTTTTTCTAGGAGTATTTCCTTCAGAAATCCTTTCAAATTGAACAACAATACTTTCGTTTTTTGTTTCATTTGAGTTTTGGGCGCCCATATGTTTTCCAAAACTAAATTGGCTCTAGATGCAGCCCTGATCCTACTTGACTAAAAAAAAAAAACAGGCTGAGGGGTCCGCGCATCTTTTAGGTGCTTGCCTGCAATTCATGTTTCTATTTTTAGTTGGGCACAGGGTATTATGCAAGAGATGTGTTGAAAAATCGGTTTGATGGACTGTAAATTCTGTTTGCAGAATTTGTTTTTTAATGAAATTTTGAAGCATGAACAACCTTAACAGCATGAACTACATGTAGCTCATGGCTAAGCATATGAAATTGAAGATTTCTTGCTTGTCAGCACATGTTGCGGGGTACTAATATGCTAAGGTGTCACAAAGAGGCACTCCATGTTGAAGTCACTTATTACAGTTACATATGAAGACATTTTAACTTCTGGAAATGCCACTATTTTGTCTGAGTGTTGTGGAGATAGAAAAGATAATAACAGGTTCAACTTCAAATTACTTGTTTTTAATTAACTTAATTAAGCTTGATTTGAGGCCAATATTTGCACCAAGATTGTGACATACACCATGGTGATATCCAAAAGATGCTTTTGTATGTAATAATACACATAGAAGATGACTTTCTTTGTAGTCACTAGGTGGAATGGATCTAAGGTACAAATTGATGCACAATTAAGGTGGCAAAAGTGTGATTTAACAAAAGAATTTTAAGGTCCTAACCACCACGGTTGGACGTAACACTTTCCGTCCTCCAATAAGCCCTAATTGTAGAGATCTCTAAGTACTCACAACTACATGTACATGATGCCAACCTTATTAAAATGAAAGTTATGCCCCTTCTGTCTTTTCATGAATGTAAAGTTCCTGACAAATGCAAACACATATTTAAAAAAAATAGATTTATCAAAAATCTTCAGATTTTCCGTCTTATGTTACATCCGACATACTAATTATGCTAATTAACTTTATTTGCAGTAATATTTCATGGGGTTTGTGATTTCCCTTGCTTGTGTGATGGGTGACACATGCCCCAAATTTTATGCTTCCATCCCATGTACTTTAGCTGTACACTAACAAAATGCAGTGTCCGTCTTCATTGCCCTCCATGTGTTCGTCCGACATAGTCCGTCCTCGTTCGTCCGACACATACATGTAAGTAAATTTTCAGCATATTCTGAGTGCATATTCAGAGCAGACCATCAAAATACACACTTATAGTGATACACAGTCATTTCTTCTCTTTACCTAAGCACTGTTTGGTTCGTGGTATTCATAATTGTAGTATTTTCAAATGTCGGACAAACAAAGACGGACAGGTTTTCCTCCCCATTTGTTTAACATTGTCCGTCTTAGTTTGTCCAACTATTTTGGGGCATAAAGGCATATTTTTAAAAATAGTAAATAACTTTTATTTTCATATCAAGTTAAAGAACCTTATATTGTTCACATAACTTTATAATTTTTAACATAGTTTATTTCAATTAAGTGCCTATTAATTTAAAAAAAGATCCGTTTCCATCAGCTTTTCTGTCTTTGTTTGTCCGACACTTTGTCATGCTTTGTATTAATTTCTTCACAGATACATTAAATTTTTCAAATCAAACACTGAATGTGTTCATATCTGTAAAATACTGTCCTAAAAGTCCCCTTGCAGTAGAAATCCATTTTCTATTCCCTTATTGTCCCCCGCCGCAACGCGGCCGGGGACTTTAAAATGGTTCTTGCTTCTATGTGTCCGTGCATGCACGGACATGTCCGTGCAAATACTTCATAAGCAATAACTTCTAAATGCTTTGTCGGATTCCTCCGAAATTTGGCATCTGTATTCTTTGCGACAAGACGTCTCTTGGTATTACGTTTCAGCAAGATCCGCCTCTAGGTGGCGCCACTGGGGTCTTGCTTCTATGTGTCCGTGCATGCACGGACATGTCCGTGCAAATACTTCGTAAGCAATAACTTCTAAATGCTTTGTCGGATTCCTCCGAAATTTGGCATCTGCATTCTTCGCGACAAGACGTCTCTTGGTATTACGTTTTAGCAAGATCCGCCTGTAGGTGGCGCCACTGGGTCTTGTTCCAATCTTTAGTGCATGTCCGTGCAAATACTTCCTAAGCGATAACTCCTAAATGCTTTGTCGGATTCCTCCGAAATTTGGCATCTGCATTCTTTGCGACAAGACGTATGTTGGTATTACGTTTCAGCAAGATCCGCCTGTAGGTGGCGCCACTGGGTCTTGTTCCAATCTTTAGTGCATGTCCGTGCAAATACTTCGTAAGCGATAACTCCTAAATGCTTTGTCGGATTCCTCCGAAATTTGGCATCTGCATTCTTTGCGACAAGGCGTCTGTTGGTATTACGTTTCAGCAAGATCCGCCTGTAGGTGGCGCCACTGGGTCTTGTTCCAATCTTTAGTGCATGTCCGTGGATGTTCGTGCAAATGCTTCATAAGCGAGAACTCCTAAATGCTTCGTCGGATTCCTCCGAAATTTGGCATCTACATTCTTTGCGACAAGACGTCTGTTGGTATTACGTTTCAGCAAGATCCGCCTGTAGGTGGCGCCACTGGGTCTTGTTCCAATATTTAGTGCATGTCCGTGCAAATACTGCGTAGGCGATAACTCCTAAATGCTTTGTCGGATTCCTCCGAAATTTGGCATCTGCATTCTTTGCGACAAGACGTCGCTGGTATTACGTTTCAGCAAGATCCGCCTGGGTCTTGTTCCAATCTTTAATGCATGTCCGTTCATGTTTGTTCAAATCCTTCGCGAGCGATAACTTTCGAACAATTTGTCGGATTTCTTCGAAATTTGGTAAATGCATTCCCTGCGACAAAACACCGTTGGTGATGCGTTTCAACAAAATCCACCCGGAGGTGGCGCCACTAGAGTTCATTCCATTATTCCATGCTGCAAGTGATAACTTAGAAACACTTGGTCGAATTTCTTTGAAATATCCTACATATGTACCTTTCTGGGTAACATGAGAAACGTTGCGGCTCATCGGATTCTTCTCAAATTTGGCATGCATTGCTTGGGATTGCCTTTCGCTCACTTGCACTCACAGGTGGCGCCACCTGGTGGCAACATCACAAATTCGTTTCCGGGTAATAACTTGAGAACTGACCATCGGATTCTTCTCAAATTTTGTATGAATGTACCGTGACATAAGATGTCGCTTGACAATGCATTTCACTGACTTGCGCCTAGAGGTGGCGTCACCTGGTGTCAAAATCTAAATTTGGTTTCTGGGCAATAACTTGAGGACCCTCATCGGATTCTTCTCAAATTTGGTATGCAGATGTCCCCACGATACCATGTTCCTTGGGATTGTATTTTTTCCGCTTCTGCCTACAGGTGGCGTCTCCTGGTGGAAAAATTTGTTTCCGGGCAATAATTTGGCAACTGCTCATCAGATTATTTTCAAATTTTGTATTCATATGTGACCCGCCCCAAATAGCATGAACACCGGTGGGCATCTAGTACCGGCAATAACTTGAGGACCCCTCTTCAGAGTCTCAAAGTTCATATGCCGATACCATGACATGAGATGTCATTTGGGATTGTGTTTTGCCTGCTTGCACCTACAGGTGGTGACTCCTTGTGGCAAAGTCTAAACTTGGTTTCTGGGCAATAGGTTGAGGATGCCTTCATATTCTTGTCAAATTTAGTTTGCAGATAATATGCCATGAATTGTCTCTTGGGGTTGCATTTCGGTTACATAATTTTCATGCTACATGGTAAAGAAAATATATTACAGTAGCAATCAACATTCAGTCAGCCATTCGGAGTTGATCTCAAGACCTGGGAAGGTGGAAAGACCCCTCTGCTTCTTACGCCTGTGAAGTAGCTGTTGCCATCCTCATGAATATCTTCTGAAACCGACAGCGCTTATAAATATTGCTGCCATTTTGGCGGGGGACCTAGCATCCTCTGGCTGCTTGTTATGTATTGTTTTACCCCTCCATTTTCCGTCCTGTGTTTGTCCAACATTTTCAGTGATGCTGTACTAAAACAGGTCTGAGAATACTAACACGCTTGAAGACTATGTTAAAGGTCAACCCAAACGGAATTTTTTTTGGTCTAAAACTCCTTAAAAATCATAGTTCATACTTCACTTTGTATGAAAAAAATATTGAAAAAATTCTAATCTGATCAGAAACACACGTAATATGGGAGCAAAGTGGGCTTTTCACACTTTCACAGCTGGCTTGATGACGTCACGCAGGGAAGTTGCCTGAGAAAAAACAGCGGATAACATGGAAAGCGAGTGCAGTCAGAGCTCCGGTTCAGATGTCGATTCGAGCGATATCAGCTGCTTAGATGGAAATATTTTTCGCCAAGAAGATGAAATAGACATAGAGGAGGATGATGACGGGCAAATTAACAGTTGTTTGCAGACCAACGGCGGAATTCAGCCCTATCAATTTGAGCCGTACGGCTCCGATTCTGACAGTGACAACCACTCTGACAACGTGGAACTCGACGACGACAGGATTCGGAGAGGTCGTTTGTTGAATAGTGATTGGTATGCAACTTGACTGGAAACCTTATTATCGTCATCTATAAGAGCAAATGTCCATATATTTCAAACTGTATTGAATGTAGAACGATTCTGTGATGTAAAGAACGAGCACATCTGTGTTGTTATTGTTGTTACTGACCGAGGCAGCCTTTTCGAGGGGATAAACTCCGGGATTCGGCAGTATGGACAGTAAACTGTTGATAACTCTACTGATATACGTCCGATTTGAATTTTGTTTGTTTTCCCATAATCCCCATGAAATACCAATTTCAGAATTATATAGTTTGATAAAAAATACTTTGGACATTCATGGCGAAAAGTAAGCCATGGTGAGTGGATCGGCATTCACATTTGCTCAATTTTCGACAAATTACCTCAATTAAATTGAAATCGAATGATATTCCCACAATCTCAAATGTCAAGGGATTATGAAAGTATTATTATCACTTCTGTATTTACAGCCATTCACTCAATTGGTGTTTTTTATTTATTTACTTATCAAGCGTATATATATTTATGAAAGATCATTTTAGTATTATTAAATAGTATATATGAAATAGAGACTCATCCAGTCTAACCTGTAGGTGCTCAAGCAACAAATGCCACGCGAGAGCGAGCAGGGCATGTACAGCCGTCTCCCTGCCCGAGGCCTCGCTTGCAGGCTAGGTTCGTTCAGCCGATGTCCGTGATAGATTCTCCTTGTCCGATTTCTTTGCCGTCACATTCTGATTGTTCTTAGGTTTGATAGTTGGAATAGCTGTTCTCTTTAGTTTTGGTTTGTACCCGAATTCAACTGCTACGCTGTAGATGTCCTCGAATGATGTCTAATTTCTGTCAAAATGTGCCGAGCAAATTATACGAGTACTGGCTCAGGCCCTCTTTCCACACTCTCGTGTTGCGTACAAATTTCGTCCAATTTGCAGCGATTTTCTCGTCTTTAGGCCACAAATGAATACCAACACCGTCATCTGTAGTAAAACTGCAACCTCCCACTACACAACGTCGCGGCATATTTAACAAATGATGTCCCGATACTCCGAAAATCTCCAGAAATAAGCAGCTACTTACGACTGTGGTATACGGCTTTAACATAGAGAATACAAGACGGCTTCCCTCCGTGACGTCACAGCTGGAATTGACAGGAGAGCGATTTTCACCTTTCAAACGGCAATATCTCGCCAACCAGACTGCACAAAATTATGAAAAAAATATCATTATTTTCAGAATCGAAAGGACTATTTTTTTATATTTTTGACCTCAGAGCGTTTGGGTTGACCGTTAACACTATAATTTTAATATAGCTGAGAGATATCGCCATCAAATAATGTAAAGAAGAAGACCTGTAGTCTATTTCATATTTTGAGCTTCAGTGTTCATATAAACACCCTGCTGTAAACACCTTAGCATATAAACACCCTGCTGTATTAACTTGTTTCAGACACTGCAGAATTAAAATAGTAATTAAAACAAATCTTTGGGGCAGTCACGTGGCAAAATTGAGGGGTGGGCGGTAATGAACTATTAATTTAATGAGCTTAGCTCACGCGTAACCAAATTCACATGAGTGATCAACAGCAGAGTTTCACAGATTTGACAAAAATGAGAGCCCGGCCTCACGATCATCTCCATCAGCCAGATGCCGGAACAAGTTCACAATTGAACTGAAATAAATACATGCACATGTACCTCGTGTGACACAAACATATAATATTTCCACCTGTCCCTTGTAAAATTACCAATGACATGACATGAACATTTCACACCATGTCAGATGAACTAATTACATGCAGTGTATTAAATGTACACATTGATCCACATCTATGTAAATCAGCTGGGCCTAATACTCATTCTCAAACTATTCATGCAAAGGTTAAATTTTGAAAAAAAGTCTATCCATGATAATAAGCTTATAACAGGATGTACATGTAATATTTGCAGTGAATGTATTTACCTCATTTTGCAGTCTGAACAAATTGTAAATTATGTACATTATAATTCAAGCATGTTAGGGATACATCTTGGGAATGCTGTATGTGATTAATGGATGGACATACATAAATAAAGTTATGAATAATGTTACATGTCTGTTCTGTACATGTATGCATGTGAATGATTTAAAATCATTGACATACTCATCTCCTTAAAATGCATACATGTAATATCCCCGGCTTTACATGTAGTAACTGTAATACAGCAGGCACTATTAAACCCCTCCACCCAGTGGGTATATGTATGTGCCCTTCCCTCTCTTCCACTAATTATGTTACCAGGCTCTGGATCCACATTCCTATATATTCAATGTCAATTTTGCATCACAACACACTACCACAACGAAGCTGTCACTATATTCCCTGGGGATGTGTCCTGATTCTCACTCGCCCCTGATGGCGGGGCAGTGCTATGTGTCCACCCTAAACTAAGCATCTCCCCACCCCATAGCCCCATATAATCTTAAAGTTTACATCATAATGCACTCTATCAAACACAGCCCCGGGGATGGGTCCCCACCTGTACATGTATTGCCTGGTCTCAATTCATACCCCTATTCCTCACTCCTTTGTCTCATTTGTCATAACAGGAATTTTCTTTGCAAATCAAAGAACCCCATAGTACAGTTTGCTGCTTTTTGAGGCCCGACCCCACAAGGTCAGTAAACCCAACCAATGAACAAGGCAGTATCCGTGTTGTGTGTTACATTTACCAGTAACGTTAAAAAAAAGTCATCCCGGAAGTTTATTTCAATTCAAATACTGATTGACCGGACCACGAGTTCACTGTCATGACTGTACAGGAAATATGTAGACAAGAACTACATGTACAATGGGGTATTCATTCTTAAGGTGTGGGAATCATTTATTTCATAGAATCTAAAAATGTATATGTAACAAAATATAGCACGGTATATCAGAGATGGCCGCACATCCCGATTTATGAACTACATATGACATGACTATGTGATAATGAACTACATATGACATGACTAAATTATATGAACTTGTGGACCCATTGTTTTCAACCAGGAAAATTGTCAAGTAAATCTTCTAGAATTGTAGTAAGATGTACAGGGATGTCATTAGAAGGTGGTAGGCGTCCCTTTTTGCCCGCCTACTATGATCAAAATGGCTCAAAACAGCCACATACTTTCTACATAATTTCTATACTTGAAACACTAAATGTCATTTCTTGTGGTCGCCTACTCCCATGCCTTCCACCTGCTTCTTAAAACTTAATGACAACCCTGGATGTAGGCCTACATGTATTTGTCCTGTTGCATGCACTTTCATGAAAGAAAACAATAAAATACTTTGGTTGAATTGCAAGTAACTTGTGTACATGCAAGCTAATATATTAGTATTAATAGTTCCGAGGGAGACTCGAGCCTACATGTACATATATTCTGGCTTGAGTGATAATTTGAGAGAAAATTCGAGTTACGGTAATTTCCCAAATTATTCGCGATGCAGTGATGAAACACGCCACTCCAAACAGTGGCTACTTTCAAATTATTTGTCAAGATACTTCCAGAAAAATTATGTTCGAATTATATGTTGAGCCAATTTTCACAGAAGATCTAAAATGGCTGACCGCTTCAACGTGATCGTTGTGATCTATTTATTACCGTGTATTAAGTTTGATATATCGTAGTTCGTTTAAAAGACTCTGGGTGTCCTCTATGCATTCGTAATGAAAAGAGTTACATCTGTTCTTTGAAAGTAGTTTCCCAGGTGTATTAAAAATGCTCGGTTTTCATTTTATTAGGATCCAGAGAAAATCACGACATGGGGAAAACTCGGCCATTTTCGAATTACATTTGAAAGGCGAATAATTAGGGAAATTACTGTACATATACATGTACATTGCATGCATTATGTGTGTACAAGAACGGTCCATACTTCATGTAAGCAAGCACGAGAGAGATATCCTCTCCTTATTGGCGTTTACGCCAATGGCATTCAACTTTAATAGGGTGGGTGGGTGGGTGGGTGGTGGTGGTTGGAGACCGTGATACATGGACATTGAACAAGGAGTATTTCTGTGACCGGCAGAATGAAGCGACAGAATGGCCGTATGCTGTCTGTTTTGGGGGAGACATCAGAATGGCAGAATGAAAATCGTGGCCGTGTAGGCCTTCTTTTATTTTGGCGACGGCACTATGGCACAATGAAGCTCTCTCAATTTATCAAGTATTTACAAATAGGACTATTACTGTGGCCGGCAGAATGAAGCGGCAGAATGACCGTAGTCTCCCTTATTTGGGGAAGACGGCAGAATGGCACAATGAAAATTATGGCCTTGTACTCGTTTTTTTTTATCACGGCGGAATGTCTCAATTAAACTTTCTCAATTGATCAACTATTTAATTAGTCTTTTTTTTTATCACGGCAGAATGATCCAACCGATCCAATTCAACATTTCCATCTATTTAAAATATAAAAACTAGAAGGATTTCTCTTTTTTTTTGGGTGCACGGCACAATGTCACTTTCTCAATGTATCAAGTATTTCAAATACAAGGATTTCTGTGATCGGAAGAATGAAGTGACAGACTGACCGTACTCTTTGTTAATTTTTTTTAGACACAAAATGTGTCAATGTTACATACATATATGTAGGAGGATTTGACATCGATTGAAAAATGTAGGCCTACATATACAGCAAGGCTACCAAAGAGCTCGCCTGGTATTTCCTTCCGATATGTATTATTCTTTCCTTGCCATGCTTCATCCACTCCAGTTGTGTACCAATTCATAAACATCCCCTCCATCGTGAAATGATGGACAATGTGTATGGCATGTGTATGGCATGTGTATGGCAAGTTTAGGCTCAATTGTTTTACTTAATTGGAAAGTAAAGCAGAGCCTGTGTTCAGTGATCCGTCAGTTCAGCTACTTGGATAGTTTCTTTGGTCGCTGTTCTATCTCTTAATCTGCATGCATGCGAGACCTTGGAAAGTAAAGCAGAGCCTGTGTACTGATCCGCGAGTTCAGCTGCTTGGGTTCTAAAACTTCAGTATTTTGTGGAAAATACGTCTCGTCACAAATTATGTAAAGATTAGTTGTGCGTCCCCCTGTCACCAGGTCTTAAATCCGAGAATGTCTCCTGATCAGTACTCCATTTCTGTGGAGTGTTTGTTGGCGGTTTCAAGTCATAAATCTTTAAGCCATCCGGAATGACCCGAATATTTCAGGGAACATATTTTCGAAGGATCTGGTCTGTTTGATGCTGTGTTTTGTATTGGTAATTTTGGTGCATCTTCCATGTAAGGATCACGAAATTGGCGAAGAGTGTCTTTTAGCGGCTTTTGAAACATTTCCATAAGGGGTCGGTGGTCGGGCTGAGAGTGGTAAATCACTTTGCCTGTCGGCCTATACTACTGCGGTAATGTATCTCTTCATAGAAACGGCGTTACGGCGTTTGGCAGTGTCAACCAGTGTTAGGGAGGAATGTATGTCAAGTCGAGTGTCAAAGCGGTGTTAGGGAGGAATGTACGTGAAGTCGAGTGTCAACCAGTGTTAGGGAGGAATGTATGTCAAGTCGAGTGTCAAAGCGGTGTTAGGGAGGAATGTACGTCAAGTCTAATGTCAAAGCGGTGTTAGGGAGGAATGTGCGTGAATTCGAGTGTCAACCAGTGTTAGGGAGGAATGTATGTGAAGTCGAGTGGCAAAGCGGTGTTAGGGAGGAATGTACGTGAAGTCGAGTGTCAAAGCGGTGTTAGGGAGGAACGTATTTGAAGTCGAATGTCAAAGCGGTGTTAGGGAGGAATGTATGTGAAGTCGACTGTCAAAGCAGTGTTAGGGAGGAATGTATGTGAAGTCGAGTGTCAAAGCGGTGTTAGGGAGGAATGTATGTCAGGTCGAGTGTCAAAGCGGGATTAGGACTTAGGGTTAGGTATGCTTCATAACTATCAGGTTTAGGGTCAGTTCAGCTATAGAAGTCAGATAATTTCTCCACCAAAGCGTAACTAGGGTAATGTCGAAGCTGGGTGTTAGGCATGAGTGTGCTTGAAGTTGACTTTCAAAGCACTGTTAGGAAGGAATATATCTGAAGTGCAGTGTCAAAGCGGTATTAGGGAAAAATGTACGTGCAATCGAGTGTCAAAGCTGTATTAGGGAGGAATGTATGTTTAGGTGAGTGTCAAAGCAGTGTCACGGAATGTATGTCAAGTCGAATGTCAAATTGTTGTTAGGGAGGAATGTACGTGGAGTCAAGTGTCAAAGCGGTGTTAGGGAGGAATGTATGTGAAGTCGAGTGTCAAAGCGATGTTAGGGAGGAATGTACGTCAAGTCGAGTGTCAAAGCGGTGTTAGGGAGGAATGTACGTCAAATCGAGTGTCAAAGCGGTGTTAGGGAGGAATGTACGTGAAGTCGAGTGTCAACCAGTGTTAGGGAGGAATGTATGTCACGTCGAGTGGCAAAGCGGTGTTAGGGAGTAATGTATGTGAAGTCGAGTGTCAAAGTGGTGTTAGGGAGGAACGTATTTGAAGTTGAATGTCAAAGCGGTGTTAGGGAGGAATGTATGTGAAGTTGACTGTCAAAGCGGTGTTAGGGAGGAATGTATGTGAAGTCGAGTGTCAAAGCGGTGTTAGGGAGGAATGTATGTAGTGTCAAAGCGGTGTTAGGGAGGAATGTACGTGAAGTCGAGTGTCAACCAGTGTTAGGGAGGAATGTATGTCAAGTCGAGTGGCAAAGCGGTGTTAGGGAGGAATGTATGTGAAGTCGAGTGTCAAAGTGGTGTTAGGGAGGAATGTATTTGAAGTTGAATGTCAAAGCGGTGTTAGGGAGGAATGTATGTGAAGTTGACTGTCAAAGCGGTGTTAGGGATGAATGTATGTGAAGTCGAGTGTCAAAGCGGTGTTAGGGAGGAATGTATGTAATGTTGAGTGTCAAAGCGGTATTAGGACTTAGGGTTAGGTATGCTTCATAACTATCAGGTTTAGGGTCATTTCAGCTATAGAAGTCAGATAATTTCTCCACCAAAGCGTAACTAGGGTAATGTCGAAGCTGGGCGTTCAGCATGAGTGTGCTTGAAGTTGACTTTCAAAGCACTGTTAGGAAGGAATATATCTGAAGTGCAGTGTCAAAGCGGTATTAGGGGAAAATGTACGTGCCATCGAGTGTCAAAGCTGTATTAGGGAGGAATGTATGTTTAGGTGAGTGTCAAAGCAGTGTCACGGAATGTATGTCAAGTCGAATGTCAAATTGTTGTTAGGGAGAAATGTATGTGGAGTCAAGTGTCAAAGCGGCGTTAGGGAGGAATGTATGTGAAGTCGAGTGTCAAAGCGATGTTAGGGAGGAATGTACGTCAAGTCGAGTGTCAAAGCGGTGTTAGGGAGGAATGTATGTCAAATCGAGTGTCAAAGCGGTGTTAGGGAGGAATGTATGTGAAGTCGAGTGTCAACCAGTGTTAGGGAGGAATGTATGTCAAGTCGAGTGGCAAAGCGGTGTTAGGGAGGAATGTATGTGAAGTCGAGTGTCAAAGTGGTGTTAGGGAGGAATGTAATTGAAGTTGAATGTCAAAGCGGTGTTAGGGAGGAATGTATGTGAAGTCGACTGTCAAAGCTGTGTTAGGGAGGAATGTATGTGAAGTCGAGTGTCAAAGCTGTGTTAGGGAGGAATGTATGTAATGTTGAGTGTCAAAGCGGTATTAGGACTTAGGGTTAGGTATGCTTCATAACTATCAGGTTTAGGGTCATTTCAGCTATAGAAGTCAGATAATTTCTCCACCAAAGCGTAACTACGGTAATGTCGAAGCTGGGCGTTCAGCATGAGTGTGCTTGAAGTTGACTTTCAAAGCACTGTTAGGAAGGAATATATCTGAAGTGCAGTGTCAAAGCGGTGTTAGGGAAAAATGTATGTGGAGTCGAATGTCAAAGCAGTCTTAGGGTTGCATTGTACATGAAGTCCAGTGTCAACCGGTGTTAGGGAGGAATGTATGTAAAGTCGAGTGTCAAAGCGGTGTTAGGGAGGAATGTACGTCAAGTCAAGTGTCAAAGCGGTGTTAGGGAGGAGTACGTCAAGTCAAGTGTCAAAGCGGTGTTAGGGAGGAATGTATGTCAGGTCGAGTGTCAAATAGGTATGCTTCATAACTATCACGTTTAGGGTCATTTCAGCTATAGAAGTGCAGTGTCAAAGCAGTGTTAGGGAAAAATGTACGTTGAGTCGAATGTCAAAGCGCTGTTCGGGATGAATGTATGTGAAGTCGAGTGTGAAAGCGGAGTGAGGGAGTAATGTACATGAAGTCGACTGTCAAAGCGCTGTTAGGGAGGAATGTACGTCAAGTCGATTATCAAAGCGGTGTTAGAGAGGAATGTACGTCAAGTCGACTGTCAAAGCGGTGTTAGGGAGGAATGTATGTCAGGTCGAGTGTCAAAGCGGGATTAGGACTTAGGGTTAGGTATGCTTCATAACTATCAGGGTTTCGGTCAGTTCAGCTATAGAAGTCAGATAATTTCTCCACCAAAGCGTAACTAGGGTAATGTTGAAGCTGGGTGTTAGGCATGAGTGTGCTTGAAGTTGACTTTCAAAGCACTGTTAGGAAGGAATATATCTGAAGTGCAGTGTCAAAGCGGTATTAGGGAAAAATGTACGTGCAATCGGGTGTCAAAGCTGTATTAGGGAGGAATGTATGTTTAGGTGAGTGTCAAAGCAGTGTCACGGAATGTATGTCAAGTCGAATGTCAAATTGTACCTTGTATAGTGTAATAGCTAATTATTTAGCAACTATCTCCAATTAGAAAGCAGGATTGGCTTTGATTGTGACGTTGCAAAGTGACGCTCTCAAGAAAAACATCTTCATTCTGACGCACTTCATTGTGACGTTACAGGGTTAGGCTCACCCTTTCCTTCCATTCTGCCGGTTCAAAGTGCCGGCAGAAGAAAAGTCTCTGATTTTCCATTTTGCCGCTGCATTCTGCCGTAAAGAACTAAAGTGACTGTGTTTCATTGTGACGCTGCAGCGTCAGTACGAAAAAAGATGGTCTTAAATTTTTCATTGTGACGTGCCATTCTGCCGTACCGAGAAAAAGTAATGTTTCTGATGATCAATTAAACACTTTATTTCCTTCCATTCTGTCGCTTCAAAGTGCCGGCAGAAAGAAAGTCTTTCATTTTCCATTGTGCCGTTCCATTCTGTCGTAGAGGGAAAAAGTGATTGTGTTATATTGTGATGCTGGTAAGCAGGATTGACTTTGATTGTGACGTTGCAAAGTGACGCTCTGATGAAAGACATGTTCATTCTGACGCACTTCATTGTGACGTTACAGGGTTAGGCTCTCTTCCATTCTGTCGCTTCAAAGTGCCGGCAGAAAGAAAGTCTTTCATTTTCCATTGTGCCGTTCCATTCTGCCGTAGAGGGAAAAAGTGATTGTGTTATGTGATGCTGAGAAGCAGGATTTACTTTGATTGTGACGTTGCAAAGTGACGCTCTGAAGAAAGACATGTTCATTCTGACGCACTTCATTGTGACGTTACAGGGTTAGGCTCACCCTTCCTTCCATTCTGCCGGTTCAAAGTGTCGGTAGAAGAAAATTCTCTCATCTTCCATTGTGTCGCTGCATTCTGCCGTAAAGAGGTAAAGGGACTGTCTTTCATTGTGACGTTGCAGCGTCGGTTCGAAAAAATATGGTCTTAAATTTTTCATTGTGTCGTTCCATTCTGCCGTACTGACAAAACAGGTACCTTGTATAGCAATTACCTCCAATTAGAAAGCAGGATTGGCTTTGATTGTGACGTTGCAAAGTGACGCTCTCAACAAAGACATCTTCATTCTGACGGACTTCATTGTGACGTTACAGGGTTAGGCTCAACCCTTCCTTTCATTCTGCCGGTTCAAAGTGCCGGCGGGCAGAAAGAGAGAGAGTCTTTCATTTTCCATTGTGCCGTTCCATTCTGCCGTAGAGGGAAGAAGTCATTGTGTTATATTGTGATGCTGGTAAGCAGGATTTGACTTTGATTGTGACGTTGCAAAGTGACGCTCTCAAGAAAGACATGTTCATTCTGATGCGCTTCATTGTCACGTTACAGGGTTAGGCTCACCCTTCTTTCCATTCTGCCGGTTCAAAGTGCCGGCAGAAGAAAACTCTCTGATTTTCCATTGTGCCGCTGCATTCTGCCGTACCGAGAAAAGGTGATGTTCCTGATGACAAATTGAAAAGTCAACTTCATTTCCTTCCATTAAGAAGGTGCAAAGAGCGTTGACAAAGACAGAGCTGTACTCTGCTGTACAAAGAAACTACTTTGAACCACATTGTGTTTCATTAATATGGCACTTGTACGGCTGAAAATAAGAGAATGGTGCAGGTTTTCCACCCTCTTATAGTCTCTCTCGTGCTTCCTTACATGAAGTATCCACCCTTCAGGTCAGTCTGACAGATTAGATTGTGAGAAAAAACAGACATAAACAAACAGCACAGCGAGAAATGAATCAACATATAATGTAGTTCATAATCCCGGTGTAACAACAACGCCACATTCATTATTTGGGGGTATGACCAGTTGACTTGAGCCAGGTCAGCTTTTGCTGAGGCCTTAATTGATGAGAAAAAAGTTGTGTGGAGGTTTAAGAGAGCATGACTAAATTCTTAGCTCTGAATATACTACTCTTCTATATAGCTCATAATCAAATCAAGTAATTCGATCTTGGAAATATAGATCAAGGTCAGTCATCTTAACAATTTTTTTATCTATTCTAACTTGATTGCATATATATCGAACATGAATTCGGAGATCTTAGACTTAACTTATAGAATTTGTGACCTTTAGAAAAAATAGGTCAAGGTCATTGATATTCAATAGACTTCAGGTTCAGGCATATGTGATATAAATTTGGACAACGTAGATATAAGTATTATTGATTTGATTATTAGCTATATAGAAGAGTATATTTAGAGATAAAAATTTGGTCATGCTCTACCACAACCTCAGTGCCAATTTTTCCCCATCAATTAAGACCTTGGCAAAAGCTGACCTGGCTCAACTTTTTATGTATTTCTAAAATGGGAGAACTATAGTCAACCCTACTAGATAACATTATTCTTAACCTACAGGATATTGCCAAAGTTTTAAATATACATGTTATGCAATGCATGATTGCAGAGTGCAGACAATAACTGATAGCCGAGGGGTATTGGAGCCCATTGAGCTATTTTCTTTCTCTGAAAGCTTCGGGCGTTTATTTAGCATATTCTCCCTGCTGCGATACCGCCACATTTTAGCGAGAGCGGCGCAGAAGCTGAAGCCTCGTTTTCATAAGCACTCTCCATTTTGATTGTCATAAATTGAGACGTCATTATCACACACACTACTGCGAAATGACATGCCGCAATACCAAATCGGTGACCACCAGTGGGGTTCCCGCCGGGTGTGAAAAGGAATAGGACCCTACCCATGGGGTTCCCGGGTGTGAAGGAATAGGACCCTAATTGGAATGTTGTGATATGACTGAAATAGTGTTAAAAGCGACGTTAAATCATATTCGCTCACCCTAACCCCAAATTGGCGAACCCGTTCGATATCATTTGCGCCCACTTCACCAGCCATATTAAAGATGGCTTGTAGATCGTGTCTCCATTATTGCGGAGCGATATCCTATACTTTGCCGTATACTGTTCGGTCTTCACCCGGCGGAGTTGTTGATCGAATAACTTTGATTACAATGTACCCTCCCAAAATCATTAAAATAATGGATTATATAAATTATTTTGAACCACTTTGTCCACTTCCCTGTTGTAAAAATTTGCTCCCCCCTGAATGTATGGTTGAAAATTTCACTTCATTTAATTGAATTATTAGGGGAATACCATACGTTAATCCATTATTCCCACAGATTAATTTTACATAAACTAGGATGAAAGTAACTCCTAAAATTGGAAATCATTTTGATATGATATTCCATATTTCGGCTGTGATTATGCTATCGTCAGGAATACATATGAACATTTACAGTATACAATCCGCTGTATCATTCTCGCAGTAACTTTCGTTCTATTTTATACCATACATTGCCCTGTGGCACTGTAACCTTTCTGGAGAAAGACAGGGATAATATAGAGGTACCATGGTACATATACCTTAGGAGGACAGAGTGAATGAGTGCAGTTGCTACTTATATTCTCATAAGCCTGATCTATCTTTACATGTTGATGACTTTAACAAGGTAAGAGGAATTTCTGCCCTCTACATTCTTCTTCACCCCACAATGATATCCTGTGTATAGTGTGGGATGGGACTATTGTTTAGCTCAGTATCAGTCTATGCCTGTCTCCCTGGTATGTTAATGAGATTCTGTCATTTACACCATACAGGTTAGCCTTGTCTCTCTCTTTGATGGCCGCTGGAGCTGGTTCGGTTTGAAATGTGACATTTATAGAATGGAATGTATGTTGTTCACATTAAGTAAGTTAACTGTTGAATATGTATTCATTCTTTTGTTCTACATGTATATTTATAGGACAACTATGTAGTTCGCATCATGTCATTATCATTGTAGGTTATTCACAAATATATTTGTTTCCTTTAACGAATATGAAAAGAGGTGGGCAGGTAGAGATAGGTGTTTTACCAAAGGGTATTGTCGTTATCATGTACGTGGGAGCATCTGTCTATCCATACATCTGTCTATCCGTCTGTCCATCTCCGATTTCTCGTTACCACCATATCTCAAGAATGACTATGCCTAGAAATACCACACTTACATCACACTTACATATGGTCGCAGAGCAGAAGCCTATTGAAAATCAGCGAGATTGACCCATATTTTCGCAGGTCACGAATTGATTGTTACCACCATATCTCAAGAATGACTTTGCCTAGGAGCACCAAACTTCTTTCACATATATGGTCTTAAAGCAGAAGCCTATCAAAAATCAGTGAGATTGACCTATTTTTTCTGGGTTACTGGGTCAAATTTGTCCATTCATCTCTGGCTGCTTATTACCGTCATATTTCAAGTATGATAATGCCTAGCCCTAGGCTTACTGAACTTACACTAGACACACATCAGGTTATGCACTACAGCCAGCATTGTCCTTGGGGTATTGTCATCATGCATGTGCGTACGTTCATCCATCTTTGTTTTCTCGCTACCAATATATCCCAAGAATGCATATGCCTAGGTACACCAAAGTTACATCATACATGCATGTGGTCACAAAACCGAAGCCTATTGAAAATCAGTGAGATTGACTCGGTTTTTTGGGGTCACCAGGTCAGATTATGTCAATTTTTCACCATTTAATTATCTGAAAAATGACTGCCTGGGAGCACCAAACTGGTATAATACATGCATATGGTAATAGTCAGAGCAGACGTTTATCGCAAAGTGAGATTGACCTATCTTTGGGGGTCACTGGGTCAAAGTTGTTCCTTTTTTCACCTGTTGGATTTTAACTATCTTAACTCAAGAATGAATATGCTAGGCTAACTGACCTTATACTGGACACATGCTTGTGTTTCAGCCAAACTTGGCATTGGAATATTGTCAGGTGTGTACTTCTGTAATTTGTCCATCTATGTCTGTCATTACCAAACTTAGATTACATAGGCATGTGCCCATGTAACCTTATAATACTAGTCTGATTGATCCATATTTTCTGATTCACTAGTAGGTTAAGCTGTCAATTTTGTCACCAATTGCTTGTCAACAACTGCTTGTTCTTCTACAAGGGTTCTATTTTAATACTGCCAAGGTCAAGGGGTTCTCAGCGCTTTGCACGGTTCATGTTTTTCTCTCTTTTCAGTGTATCAGACCTTCTGTTTAGGATTTGAAAGAAACTGTTAAAAGAGCATAAAAAAATTACAGGTTGTTTTATTACAAAAATATATGGGTGGGAAGGATTACAGAAAAACAGAATTTAGTTTTAATGCCCCAATTAATCATGCATTGATGTGGCAATGATAGACACATTTTATTAATGTATCGCCCCTATCTGATCAATTCTCAGTGTATTTTAGATATCGCAGCACAATATTTATCTATGTGGACAACTTGATACTCAATCCAAAGTAAACCTGATCATTGTCCACAATTTTAGCTTTCAAGAATAACTTTTCTGTGAGAAAATAGAATTTGTACAAAGAAATCCATGGCATCCATTGAATTTTCATTTCCAGATCCATAAATGCACAAAATATGTGTCACCTTGTATTGTCAAGAAAGCATTCTATGTGAATTATATTCATCCAGATGGAGTGTTGGCACCGTTTGACCTAAATGTGCTAAGAACTTGGTGCACCTTCCTTGGATCTGTAGGATAATCTATGTATTGTCTATTTATTTCAGAGGTTTGCTTATTGGCAATAGCCTGCTTGGGGGCACTTAAAATCTCCTTTGATCTTGACAACAAAACTTCTCCTATCTACTTATACATACACGTTGGCTGATAGAATAAACATTTATTAACATTAATTCTAATTAATTGTAATGATATTTGGAAAACGTGACATAGCGTGATTCCAAGGTGTCCAAAATAGCTCACTCTTACTGCCAATGACTAATCCTGCCAGCCTGTCTAAGCGTCAGAAGCAGTCAAACAAAAAAATAAAAATTGTGTCGAAGATCAGTTTTGAGAAACAGATACATGTATCTCATCCCCAAGGATTGATTATATTTGAATTCAGATTAAATACATGAGCAGTGTGACTAACGTCACAGGACCTACGAAGTAGAGTAGGCATTAGGACTCGAACGCGAATTGAACTCTTGGAAATCCCCACCCCCAGTTGAAATCCTGCCTATATTAAGATGGGCACCGCTCAAGTCAGAATCGCCAGTGATTTTCATCAAAAATCACCAGAAATTTTCATCAAAAGTAGGTCAGTTCAGAACTTCTTGGTAACAGTCTCCTAATGCGCCTTCATCCAAAAATAAATACCGATCGCCGATTTAATTTTACAATTTTTTAACTAAAGGAAACAGATTGAATAATAAAAAGTTCAGTAGATTTCAAGCTGCACGTGTGAAAATACATTTACATCTCTTTAATGGTTTTCAGTGCCTTGTCCAGGATCAAACAACTTTATGAATCGCATTATTTTCCCAACAATACAACAATTTTTACCCCTCGGCCAAATTTGGCCTAGGGGTATTGTCGTCATCATGTACGGCTGTCCGTACGTACGTCCGTACGTCCGTACGTACGTCCGTCCGTCCGTTACCGCGATATCTAAAGAACCGTTTCATGCATGGCAACCAAACTTGTTACATCTATTTATCTTCACGTAAATCAGAAGCCTATCGAAAATGAGTCATCTCGGACAATATTTTGCAGAGTTATGCCCCTTTTTACAAATAAAAATCCATTTATGATTTGTTATTGTGATAATTTCAGAACTGTTCCATATACAACATCCTAACGTGATACAGTTGTTTCTCTTGACCTAAACTAGATGCCTATCGAAAATGAGTCGTGTCAGAAAGTATTTTGCAGAGTTATGCCCCTTGTCTAATAAAATCCGTTACCGCGATATCTACAGAACCATTTCAGGCATGGCAACCAAACTTGTTACATCTATTTATCTTCACGTAAATCAGAAGCCTATCGAAAAGGAGTCATCTCGGAAAATATTTTGCAGAGTTATGCCCCTTTTTACAAATAAAAATCCATTTATGATTTATTGTATCATATACAACATCATAACGTGATACAATTGTTTCTCTTGACCTGAACTAGATGCCTATCGAAAATGAGTTGTGTCAGAAAGTATTTTGCAGAGTTATGCCCCTTGTCTAATAAAATCCACTAATTCCTGTGTTAAGTTTGCATATAATTTCTATATCATGTTTGTATACTATCACATTTATTTATTGATTGGATGACTGATTTATTGATTTATTCTCTTACACAATGCGAAGAATGCCTGCAAATCTGTTTTGAAAATGACACTAGATGCCTATCAAAAATGAGTCGTGTCAGAAAGTATGCCCCTTGTCTAACAAAATCCACTAATTCCTATGTTAAGTTTGCATATTATTTCTATATCATGTTAGTATACTATCACATTTATTTATTGATTGGATGACTGATTTATTGATTTATTTTCTTAGACAATGCAAAGAATGCTTGCAAATCTCTTTTGAAAATGACATACATGTCCCATTTAGTATACATGTACTGTATTTATCTAGCCATGTGTACTGTTGTTTTGGTGAGACACCGATACAGCTCTTTCAATTTATTCCAGAAACAAATTAATTTAAGGGGAGGAAAACTTTTCTTTTTTTTCAAAGAAAGTACACTTACAATACCAGGGGTAAATATTTCTTCCCACAAGCCAATCAATTGGTAGAGACACCCTTACATTATAATAGCTGGGGTTCAGAGCCGAGGGGTTTCGATAGCGCAGCTTCATGTTTATATATAGTACTATAGTAGAAAGGTAGCATTTATGTAGTTTACGGTAATTCAACTCAAGACCAACACCTTCTCTGCACAAGATAATAATGATTCTATGTCATTCTCCTGAGCATAACCGGTACAAAGACGAATAAATAGCGTCTCTACATCACGTTGTTATCTAGATACATGTATATGAGAACACATTTTGGGTATCGGCAATCTGATGAATGTACTATTCCGGTTTTCTTGTTTCACATTATATTCTATGAAGGTTGATCGGTGATTTTCTTCATTGATAAACATTAAACCACCTCAGCTTCGTTGTGTGAATCGGAATTGCATTGCTGTGACACACCAACACACTCCGTGGCAGTGATTCTGTATCCCCTAATCAAGGAATCAAAGTGGATCAAGATTTGAAATGACAAGAAAAATTTAGACATATTTTGTTTACACATGTAATTTTTTGTTTAAATTATATCCCAGTGTGATATATAGTCAATATTCAAGAGGTACAAAAAAAAACTCAAAGTATGTTCTCATATTTTCACATCATGATCAAAGTTACTTTATCTAGTTAAATTCTACCCAAAGAAAATAAATTAAGACCCTTTAAACATGCCGTCATGGCTTTGTTTCACCCTCAGTAAACTTTATCATTGTTGCTCACACAGACTAATCTGAAGGATGATACCACATCTTTCTTTCTCCTGCTGGGTTATTGCACCAGGCTGACTTAATTGGTTGATGTAGGATATTTCACAACCAGTGGGAAATTTGACCTGAATTTGAAGCCTGATGTGGTGTGTGATGAAATGTTTGGATGTGAAATAGGATACCAGTTAAAGGCTACAGTTTACATCTATAACAATATACTGAATTGTGTGTATTGAGTCTGGCAAGTTGGTGATAGCAGTGTAGATAAATGCACTAACAAATGATGGAAAATTAGCATTTCCTATTTCATACATGATAATATAGCCCACCAAAACGTTTACACTTAGATTAGCTATGACCAGGAGTTTGGTGCGCGTCGGAGTCCTAATGCCCACCCTACTTCGGATGTCGGATAGCACAGTGGTAAATTTAACAGACCTATGACAGAAGGTAAATGTACGTTTTCATTACTATGCTTATTGCATCAGCTTGCGCTTTCAGCTTGGGACCTTCGTCTATTAGACTGAATTCACTCATTTATCCATTGGTTAAATGGGCCCCGTTTACACAAAGTCTTGACCGGGCTCAAAGTCGCTTAACTTCGCTGATTTTACCAGAACCGGTGTGTCTTGATATGCCGTATCAGGGAACCTTCAAAAGTAACAGTGAAACATACAGCCAAGGGTTCCCGATGGGCATGACGGTGCACTCGCTGAGCCATCAATAAATAATATAAAAAAAAATTATTATAAATCAAATTTTTATCAGAATTCGGTCAGCTCAGAACTTGCTGGTAACAATGCCCTAATGCACGTTCATGCAAAAATCAAGGTTCTAATGTCAACGGTTCTCCTTATTTTGCCGACGAAAGGATTCGGATGGACTGACTCACTCATTACCGGACAATTTGCGATCTGTAGCCTACTACGTAGGAAAAATTGATTAAAAATGTCCATATAAATCGCTGATAATAACCTGTTATAATATCAATAATCATATTTGGTCTCTAAAAAGGAACATTTTATTGTGAGTTTGTAACTCTTCTCTCTCTTAGTTAGTGATAGTTCCAGCATTGTTGTCCCTGATTTACAGCTGAATTCTTAGTATAAATACACATAGTCATATTTTTTCTTGGATCTGGAGCGCATTGTTAGCCAGAGACCTGTCCATTATCCTGGCTTAAACTTGATCTGGAGCAGAGGTATTCCCTTTTATCATCAGGAGATTAGTGAAAGATCATTTTTTCAAACATTTCAACTCCTGTATTCCATGGAGCCGAGGGTTTTAACTATTCATCATTTTGTTCCTGCATCATTTGTTTCCCCTGTCAAATGACTTATACCTCACATTCAACTGGTTCTTTAGAATGAATTAAGAGTGAATCTAGATCACCATCAGCATTTCAAGGGGAATAACTCCTCAGGTCTTGGGGACAAAAATTTGCTCAAGAGGAAAAGCCGTCAACAAATCAATATCGCCTACATGTACCATTAAAGGTATAATACATGTACAGTCTACAATGCCCTGTGAAAGATTTATATGCACATGTTGCGTGTTCTGTTTGTGTAAAGCACAAATTAGCTGATTATCCCTAATTATTTCTAAATGGCATTGATTAATTACCAACATTATAATACCATTTACAGTGCAAATATGACTTGACGGAAATGAAATCATTATGTATTTAGCCTGGTTTCTATATTCATTTAGAAAAATGAAGCTGTAGAGACAATCACAGGAGGAGAGGAGGGGAGGAGAGGAGGGGAGTGGGGGGGGGGGAGCTTTTTGAATCCTTGAACATTGACCTAGCTTGGATGTCATGCACACTGCAGGTCATGGTAAGAATAGGCCTCTGCTCCTCGGACAGCTTGTCGTAAGAGGCGACTAACTGAGGCACCCGTGTGGTTCCCGGGTGTAAAAAGGAATAGGACCCAACGTCATGATATGACTGAAATATAGTTGAAAGCGACGTTAAATCATATTCACTCACTCCTTGAATAGACCCTGATGAATGTATGGTAAGCCCTCTAATAATTCAATCCCCCTATCATTAATCACCCCCAATTTTGTGGTAGAATTTAATTGGTGGTTCTAATAAATTGATAACCCTCTAAAATATTTTCGAAATAATCGGTTATTTGCATGATTTTGAACCATTTTATTAAGTTGAGGTTCTAATAAATATGATCACCCCCAGATTTGTGATGAGAAATTTCACTTCCAATGATTGAATTCTTGGAGGGTTTACCATACATTGAAACCCCACATTCTTCTCATATTGGTGTGGTTTGTTAAACCCCACATTCTTCTCATATTGGTGTGGTTTGTTAAACCCCACATTCTTCTCATATTGGTGTGGTTTGTTAAACCCCACATTCTTCTCATATTGGTGTGGTTTGTTAAACCCCACATTCTTCTCATATTGGTGTGGTTTGTTAAACCCCACATTCTTCTCATATTGGTGTGGTTTGTTAAACCCCACATTCTTCTCATATTGGTGTGGTTTGTTAAACCCCACATTCTTCTCATATTGGTGTGGTTTGTTAAACCCCACATTCTTCTCATATTGGTGTGGTTTGTTAAACCCCACATTCTTCTCATATTGGTGTGGTTTGTTAAACCCCACATTCTTCTCATATTAGTGTGGTTTGTTAAACCCCACATTCTTCTCATATTGGTGTGGTTTGTTAAACCCCACATTCTTCTCATATTGGTGTGGTTTGTTAAACCCCACATTCTTCTCATATTGGTGTGGTTTGTTAAACCCCACATTCTTCTCATATTGGTGTGGTTTGTTAAACCCCACATTCTTCTCATAATGGTGTGGTTTGTTAAACCCCACATTCTTCTCATATTGGTGTGGTTTGTTAAACCCCACATTCTTCTCATATTGGTGTGGTTTGTTAACCTTGACAAACAAGGACACATTGTATACATGTTTATAACATGAAAACATCTGTAATTTCTATTAATTACATCTTAAATTAATATTGGCATTTTGAATGACCTTGTATCTGAATTCTCTTGCATATTCAATCATATGCTACATGTATGTATGATCCCTCGGGTACCAACACCTAAATCATTTCCCAACGAGCTATGAAGCAGGCAACTTGTGATGTCAAACTGGTCTGTGGGATATCCTGGGGACTATACAATATACCTGATTCAATAGGGTGTCTGGGGGATGCTCATTTAATTAGGCAACATGTATCCCTTAAACAGGTAACATGTATCCCTTAAACAGGTAACATGTATCCCTTAAACATGTTCAGTTGTCACCCAAATACAATGTATGTATGTGATATGCTGACAAGTGATCATGAATTGTTAACAGGACTCTGTGAACATGCTGAAGCTGATATATAATTTAGATCTATGATATAGATTCATGTCACATGTCAAGAGTATGGTGTGATTTCTCAGAATTCATATAAGCTTACATTTATGTTTTGCCATGTCTCATACATTATATCTTTTCCAAGAAGCATGTCCATTGATTTGGGGTTTTTTTCACAGAAGAAGTATTAAGTATGACATGGGTTAAATCGGGGCCCCTAATGAATGATCTTATCAGAATTCAGAGTAAAATGTAGAGTGCTGTTTGTGAATATTCTGCTTGTGAATCAGTGGTAAGGATCTTGAAATTCAAACTGCATGGTTGATGCTATGATTCCAAAACTTAAGTGGGGGTCTGAACTCAAATTAGCATGATCAGAGAAAATACTGAAAATCCCAGAAATCAGGCAAACTATAGGCAAGGCCAGGGTGTAGGCAAGGGAGGGGACTTCAGGGGCTTCAGGTCCCATTACGTTTGCCGGTCAAAATAAAAACAAAAGACTAAAGAGAAGAAGGCAACCGAATGCAAAAATAGCACAGTTCACTTATGATCATGTATATTTATCAGTTGTCAGTTAATACAGAGGAAGTAAGCTTGTACCAGACTATTTCTCTGATGATCACCACTGTTGTACAGCCTTTTGGCACAAATTAAAAGTTCAATTGTTACATTGTTACACCACTCAAATGCTCCTAGTGACTGCCAGTTTACCATCAATTTAAAAAAAAGTCCTATGCTGCGAGTGGGGAAACTTGTCTACTATGCCCTTGCTAGGTACATTTCGAATGTCAGCATTAATTAAAAAGATTGTTAATGAGACTGGGAGTGATTCCTGCCTTGTACACGGATCAGGTTCATGCTCTATTGGGCATTACAAGCAGGCTGGTTTGTTCCATAACTTTTTCTTGAGCTAAAGTTGTTCAGGAGGCATATTGGAGGCCTTAATAGTGTTCATCTTCTTTCTCAAATATGTCAAAACATTATAATAATATTTACTGAGCGGGACCTGTGTAAATGTATATCCTATTATTGAAAAATAATCTAAGTCCAATCCGTGTCAAAAATAATCAAAGTCCACAAACTCTGTGTCCTTCCGTGTCAACACGGAGAAAACTCCGTGTGGATATATTCAGCTGACACGGAAATTTTGCAGTTCCATGTTGTTCCGTGTAAATTCCGTGTAGATCTGTGTGAATGCGGAGATTTTGAGCTACGGGCCACCCTCACCCTTCAATGATACCTGCAAAAAAAATTCAGCAGTTCAACGTGCACTTGGAGGGGTCTGTGAACCATGAGATTCCATGTAGAAATAATATCTTAAAATCACATACATGTAAAATATAAACAATGGGGATTATGGAATTAGAATAGTTGTATTGAACAGATCGTCATTTATTTTTGTGGCGTTTGAGCAGTCATTGGGTCCACTCTGTTGCATGTTGGCACCATAGTGATATGACTAAAAATTGTTGAAACCATTCTTATATCATAAACTTGATAAATCCTACACTTGTTTCACTCCCTCAGATCTTGATTTTCTATCAACAACTACCCATATGGGGCAAAACATCTGAAAACCCCAGTTTGAGAATATTGCTGGTTTCTGTGGTTCACTGCTGTACATGTATCTTATTATCTTATGGTATATTAAGTCCTGCATTTCTAACATTATCAATCTTTATTAATCCTTTTTCTCCTGTTTATATATTTCAGGTGAATATCTGAGATTTTCTGAATGTAGCGATATGGGCTAGACGGTTACGATGTACGGGTACGACAATCATGATGATACAAGAGCTGCTTCAGTGAGCATCCCTACCATACGCCACCGATGACTGCCAAATATAGACTGTGCACTACTAGATAGTGTTAGTGTGAGCCCTGCTCGTGTCCACCATTGCGCGTGTTGGGCGCCTGTCCTCCTCCGCCATGTCAATGAGGAGGAGGATCCGGCGGGAGGCGATCTGTGCCACATGTGGTCAGTTCCACGAGCCGGGCGGCACCCACCTGTATGACTACCATCAAGCCGTGGACGAGGACCTCATGTGCCAAATCTGTCTCCAACCGCTCGTCAACCCCATAGACACCAAGTGCGGCCACACGTTCTGCTCCCGGTGTCTACGTAACTACCTCAAGGTTCAGCCAGTCTGCACCATAGACCGATCCTCCATCGTTCTCAAGGACTGCCAACAGTCCAGTATCCTTGTGCGAAAGTGAGTAATTTTTTTACAATTTACCACATCCCTACCATCCCTGGGGTGGGGCAGGGGTAATCCAATTGACAAGTTTGCATAATCAATACGGGCCTGCAATGGTCTCCTATAATTCCTATGTTTTAAAGTCATTCCTATATTTTACTCATTACCTCCTATATTTCCTATATTTTGACTTTTTCTCATGAAAAGTTTCCCCAATGCTCTGAAATGAGTCAAATTGGCATAAGGAAATTCATTTCAGAAAAATATGAAAACATTTAAATCTCTCTTTGTTGAACCAAGCAGCAGAACGGGTCTCCTCAATCACCACTACTATGATCACATTCAGTGGAAATAATTTGATTAAGCACCAGAAAACTACCAAGTTTGCAACATACAATGTATTAGTGACCTGTTCTACACTTCTTTATTTTCTATATTTTAATAAGAAAATTCCTATATTTCTCCTATATTTTTGGCAAATTTCCTATATTTTCACTGTGAGCCACTTGCAGGCCTGTTAATAGTACCGGTACAGATTAATCTCACCTCATCTCATAGTCTGTCAATAGATGTAACATATTCAGCAGTTGAAATTATACCACAAATACATCCATGAACATGATGAACAAAGAATATATGCTTTAATAATTGAATCACTGTAATAGTGCAATTTCTCACCCAAAAATATTAGGATGATCAAATTTATTTCCGTGGAATGTTGTCAAACTTATACAAACATGGGAAAGTATCTATGTATTTTATCCTACATTAACATGTACATGTAGGAGGTGACCAAATTTATTTAGAAAGTGGAAGGTGAGTGTAATCACTGGCCGAATGAAACCAAAGACTTGTAAAATAGAAGTTGCTGCTTACTCGCTAACACCCATCATTAAAGGGCTGGTTCCAGGGTTTGCTTCCCATGGGAATTCATTTCCGGATCTCTGTCAGCACACCCACGAAATAGTTCACAGGAATCCAATCAGATTCATGTACAAATTTAGCAATCTGTCTAGAAATGATAGCATTGCATTCCCATGAATTTTCGAGAGTTGGATTGCGAGAATCTGTTTGGATTACTGTGGATTGTGACAAAAATCAAGGCCTGGGTTCTCTCGATATCGGTATGTGACCTCCCCTAATAACTGAAAAATTGTTGAAAACAATGAAACCCTACTCACTAATTCACTCAAATGTATTAAAATGGCTGATAATAACTTAAGACATAATATGGGGGTGATGGAATGTTAACAGGCATGACAGGGTGATTGAATTATTAGAGCGTTTACCACAGATGTGACACAGTCTGATTTACACCACCATGACCATGATTTACGCCATCATGACTATGATTTACACCATCATGACCATGATTTACACCATCATGACCATGATTTACACCATCATGAATATGATTTACACCACCATGACCATGATTTACACCATCATGACCATGATTTACACCATCATGACCATGATTTACACCATCATGAATATGATTTACACCATCATGACCATGATTTACGCCATCATGACTATGATTTACACCATCATGACCATGATTTACACCATCATGAATATGATTTAGCTCATCATGACCATGAATGACATCATGTCCATGATTTAAACCATGACCTTGATTTACACCATCATGAGCATGATTTACACCATCATGAGCATGATTTACACCATCATGACTATGATTTATACCATCATGACCATGATTTATACCATCATGACTATGATTTACACCATCATGACCATGATTTACACCATCATGACCATGATTTACACCATCATGACCATGATTTATACCATCATGACTATGATTTACACCATCATGACCATGATTTACACCATCATGACTGATTTACACCATCATGACCATGATTTACACCATCATGACTATGATTTACACCATCATGACCATGATTTACACCATGATTTAGCTCATCATGACCATGAATGGCATCATCATGTCCATGATTTAAACCATGACCTTGATTTACACCATCATGAGCATGATTTACAACATCATGAGCATGATTTACACCATCATGACTATGATTTACACCATCGTGACCATGATTTATACCATCATGACCATGATTTAGCTCATCATGACCATGAATGACATCATCATGTCCATGATTTCAACCATGACCTTGATTTACACCGTCATGAGCATGATTTACACCATCATGAGCATGATTTACACCATCATGACCATGATTTAGCTCATCATGACCATGAATGACATCATGTCCATGATTTAAACCATGACCTTGATTTACACCATCATGAGCATGATTTACACCATCATGAGCATGATTTACACCATCATGACTATGATTTACACCATCGTGACCATGATTTATACCATCATGACCATGATTTAGCTCATCATGACCATGAATGACATCATCATGTCCATGATTTCAACCATGACCTTGATTTACACCGTCATGAGCATGATTTACACCATCATGAGCATGATTTACACCATCATGACCATGATTTAGCTCATCATGACCATGAATGACACCATGTCCATGATTTTAACCATGACCTTGATTTTTACCATCATGTCCATGCCATATACTGAATATTAGACATGCAGTCTTACATCACTGTGAATGGTCTAGGTGCAGTCATATGATGAAAACAACTAGTGTAATTCAATTAATGATAAATCATGCTTATTGTACACTGATGAACATTTCATCAGGCTCTCTGTCGGTAGGGCATGAAAGCTTTACGATATTGTACTAATGTAATTGGATATGAGGGTAACATTTCAGAGCAGGCAGTAATTAAGGATGGAGAATAACATGGTAATTACCCGAGGCAGTGTAAATCATCATTATGGTAATGTTGTATGTACATGTCGGAGCTCATTAAAACTTGTATCACATCAAATTAAAAATCCTTATGGGAAATTGTTTTATGTACATCATAAAATAAGTAATATTACATGCCTTGCAGCCACAGAACTGACAGAAAGTGACAGAAGCACTTTATGGCTGTCCAATTATATGTTTATATGGCATAGCTGTTTTCATCTACATGTACTTATTAATTGTACTTTTATCAATTATAATATATTTATATGCCCGTCAAGTTTGAAGAGACATAGATGTATTGTCTGTCTGTCTGTCCATTAGTTTTTCTCATGAATGTCACTAGTTCTAAAGTTTTAGTTCAATTCTTTTGAAACTTGGTATACATTATCATTATCATGTGAAGACAGCCCCTACAATTACATGTAGGATTCCTGCTGCAGCACAATTTCTTGTCCTACTGAAATTTTTCTCATTTAACACAACGATAAATGCTGCTGAGGCAAAGTTACTCCTGCTACAGCATTGGCCTCAGCATTACTGATTGCCGTGGCTAATTAAGGGGACTGGAAGATGTGCATGTAACTTCCTGCAAGATGTTTTACTAGAGTTATGCCCCTTTGATCATCCATTTTCCTGTGAATGCAACTACTTTTATAGAGGTTCATCAGAATGTTTTGAAATTGGTTCATCATCATCGTCATAGAAACATGTGCATGCAACTTTTTCTACTTCCTGTGATGCTTTTTTGTCCCCTGCCATGTCATGTCATGTTGTGAGCACAATATCTATATCTGATGATGATCTCTAGGTGAAGTTGATGCGGGTCTGACCTTGACCTATTTTCAAAGGTCAGAGAGGTCAAAATGTAAATAGCACTCACTGTTTCTTGTGAACACAATAAGGAGTAAATTGAGCTAATACCTTTAATTATCTTTGGTATGATGCTGTCTATGAGGGCCTAATATGTCAAGTTTGCTCAGGGCTGCCCTTGGTGTATTTTTAAAGGTCACAGTTCAGAATGTGAATTAGATTTTTTAACGCAATATCTCAATGACAAAGAGAGCTATAGACTCGATCTTTGGTACAATGCTGGACTGCAGATTATGATCGAACTTCCGGCTATTTGGCTTTTTACCCCTCAACCAAAATTTGGCCGAAGGGTATTGTCGTCATCATGTACGTCCATACGTCTGTCTGTCCATCTGTCCGTCACACCTTTCTCGTTACCAAGATATCTTTAGAATGACTTTTCCTAGGCACACCAAACTTGCAGTGCACATCCACACATGTATGCTCGTGACCCTGAATCCGATTGAATCTGGACCCGATAGGGTGTAAACTTTGGCGGCCATCTTTAATTAATGCGAAACCATTAATCTTGCGTGTCTTGGAAATCGTTTCGCTGTTCGGTGTGAAACTTGGTATAGATCATCGATACATCTGGAAACTTTAAAGGAATGACCGAACCAGTTTCCCTGATTTGGTGGAAACCTTGTCAGCCATCTTTAATTTGTGCAAAATCTTTAATGATGTATATCTCTGATACCATCCATTTAAGTCTTCTATGCGAAACTTGGTATACAGCATCGATGTATCAAGAGACTTGCAATGAATAACCACATCAGTTCCTCTGATGGGCACCCATATTTCATTTATGCAAAACATTAATGATACCTATGATACCATTTAAGTGGTCAATGTAAAATTTGATACACATCATCGCAGGGATTCATAGAAGTCCAAATTTTTACTACCCACTATAAAATATTGAGTTCTTTTTATGCTCAAATTGAGTTTTTTCAAGTTTTAACGGCCCACCCACAAGTTGATATTGAGTTTTTGAATGTTTTTACCACCCTACCAATTAAGATATGAACAAATAGTTTCTGTAGTACTAAGGTGAGCTATGATGTGATTTGGATAATGGTCATCTGAATGACAAAAAAACACATACATGTTCTGTATTGTAACTTGCTCACTTATTTTAATAGATTTCATTTTTTTGGACCTCGTGTTTGTAGCAACACCAACAGCGGTAAGAGATCACAAACTATCATAAACATTCAAAGATAATTATCATATAACACTTGCAAGAGACGCTATAAAATCCTTACATGATCAGCGGATTTTCACGTAAGATGTAGCAGCTGTCAAGCAGAATGATGTCTTGAACTCAGACTTCTACTTTACGTCCATCGCATGGTTGCCGTCGAACTTCAGAACAAAGGAACTGCAGGGGTAGAATTTCGCAAAAATGGTTGAGTTTGCGAGAATCCAAAGAATCCAAATTTGCGGAACCAAGCATTTTGTGACCAGTTGCCATTTTCACTAGTGCTAGTTACTGCACAACTAGATGTAAACTTCTCAATGGGAAAAATTGAAATCGCCTCATTTATTCTGAGGAGGGTGGTTAGCACACATATAATAGCACAAATTAGTTCAGGCGAGTGATTATCTCCATTGATGAGCAGTATTCAACCTAAACATGTTTGGTAAGTGGTAAGTATATACTCTTAATTTTATTTCATTTGTATCTTTGTATTGCATATGAAACAAATACTGGAATTGTCTGCATTGCAAAAAAAAATAATAATCATAAAAAAAAAAAAAATAAATAAATAAAAATCTGGCCACCTGCTGCATTCCCTGACAAGCAGTAAATCAACAATTGTTATTAATGAACCTTTATATAAAGACTAGGCTATGGATTTATATGATATACGCAAAAACATTAAAAAAAATAAGGAAATTCCAGATATTTTTGTACCACATTTTCTCATTTTATACCATGATGGTTTTTACAGTGAAAGATAAAAATTACCAACAAAAATTCAAGAGTCACGGACATAAACAAGAAATGCAATGCCGTTAAAGTTAAAATCTAGACCTCAAATAACCGACTTCTGAAGAAATGCATGTTCTCAACGTAAAGTGCTAGACCGCGTTGTTGTTGTTGTTCATGACGGGTATCATACACGCAATGTCTCTGCAGAAACGATTTCCTACCGCTTCCTACCGCTTGATTCTACTTTGCCCGATGTTCTGTCTTAGGGAAAATTGTTTGTCATTCTAATTATGAACGAATCCGAATCAAATTCATCTGCTAAATGATATCCAAAATGTCTCAGGTTTCGTTTTCATCCTCGTGTACTTTTCGTCTGCAGATCGCCAGCTAGCATTCAATTCCTTCATATAGACTGTTTTCGTCTGTTGGGTTTAACGTAGGTAGCTGTGCACCAGCAGCCGAGCGAAGGAGAATACACTCATACCTTCGGCGCCAGTCGGGAACCATTACAGAGAGTATTCGAGGCTCCCAAAAAATAATCGAGCAAAGGTCTCCGAGGTTTAGTTAGCGCATTACGTCAGCAAAACATGTGAAAACCGCCACTTCCATTTGTGTACGTTTCGCAGAACTCGCAAATTGTCGAAGGATCGGCGATGATTTTCACATCACTGAAATAATTTGCACCATTTCGAGTATTGAGTTTTCGTCAAAAACATTGAGTATTTCTTGTCCAAAACGTACACTTTTGAGTTTTTTGCTGTCTATATTCAGTTTTTGACATTTTTTTTCTACCGTTTAACGGTAGTAAAAACGGACGTCTATGAATCCCTGCATCGATGCATCAAGAGACTACATGTATGAATGAACTGGTTTCTCTGATTGGGCAGAAATCTTGGCGACCATTTTTAATTTATGCAAAATCATTAATGATCTATATCTGATACAGTTTTAGTGTTTCATATGAAACTATAAAACATCGATACATCAAGAAACTTACAATTAATGGCAACCAGTTTCTCTGATTAGGTGGAAAACTTGATTGCCATCTTCAGTTTAAGCAAAATCTATACATGTACCTCTGGTACATGTGTAGTATTCAAGTGTTTGATGCAAGACTTTGTATACATGTACATCATCAGTACATCAAGAGACGGAAAAGTTAAACGTATGACAGAACTGATGTTTTCTCTGATTGGATGAAAAAATTGACAGCCATTTTTAATTTATGTAAAATCATTGATGATCTTCTATATATCTTTGGTACTGTTCAAGTGTTTAGTATGATACTTGGTTTACATCATCAATACATCAAGAGATGACTGCCGGTTTTTCTGATTGGACGGAAACCTCAGGAGCCATTTCTATTTGCAAAATTTTCAATAATCTGTATATTTGTCACTTGACTGCTTGGTGTTCCTGATGTCTTCAAAGTAGTACGGTTCAAATTGCATACATTATGAATGGCTGGCGCGGCGCCTAGAGCCGAGGGTTTTCAGATGCGCAGCTTCGTATTAAAATTAGGAACAAGAAGAAGCGTATTGATTTGAGGTCAAAAGCCAAGAAATGGTTTGGATCTTTGGATTACGTTGTGTGTGTGTGAATTGTGACGGTTTATTATGTGTGATAGTTCACAGTGTATAAATGTCTGCATGTAAAATATGAGCCTACAGACATGGGAGACTGACTCATTGATTCAGATTGTCGACATCAATATTTCATCTCTGTTTCTAAAGACAGAGCTGTGTCAATGAGACATGAGGTATGGACAATTTCAAAGTAATATGGGTGTCTAGCATACAGATCATGGCCATATTTTTTCAACCTGGAACAGCTGGAGGTATATGACAGGTGTGATTGTGTCATTAAACACAAATGGTATAGCCCTCGTTGTCTGGGGGGAATGCTTGCCTCCAATTCATCTGAGATTTACCTGAAACTAGACAAGGGCACCAGGTCTTAGCCAGGTTTCAAAAAGTGCTGTCTAAAAATCCCTTTCTGACAAATTTTACTTGTCCACTTTCTATTTTCTCCTATTTCTCCCATATTAAATTTTCCAATGTTTCTCTGTCCAAATGTGAAATATGCCTTCCAGTGGACAGGTGGACGGGTCTCTGGCAAACACCATGCTGGGGACAAATGAACTTCACTACCTGGCGGAACGATCTTTCTGTCTGACTTGCAATTGTAATGAACTGGGAGGATACATGTATATACAAATTACTAGTTGTCCTTGGGGCCCCATTGATTAAACGTAGTTTGACGAACAATCTCTTCTTTGACTACTTGATATTTTCTTTGATACGGAAACAGAATTTTATTGACCTTGTAAATTGAACCATTTATATGCACTTATATCCTATCCTTGGGCTGATCAATTCATGTTTTCATAGACTGATCTTTACATTACTTATACAGTACATGTAATTCATTTGAACACTTTTACAATTTTACAAATATTTCAAATTGACATACCTGTACTAATTGGCCAAATTTACATGCGAGGAAAAAAAGTAAGATAGTAGGTATGATACCGGTATATTCTTATATGGCTGTCAATTTTGACAGGACGTATTATGGTATGGCGTCGTCAGTCCTTCCCTAATCTTGTGAACGCAACATGTCAAAAGAGTCATTGCTGAATTCTTTCCAAATGTGCCACACATTATCATCACCATGTGAAGATGTGCATATAACCTTTTCAACCTGATCTACTGTGCCCCTTGATCATCAAAAAACTACTTCCATCAGCTGCCTTTTCCTGTGAATGCTGCTGGCTCGAGAGGTTTGCTGAATTCTTCCCAAATTTGTCACACATTATCATGACCATGTAAAGGGGTGCATATGTTTTTTTTGACCCAATCTGATGATTTCTCCTGAGTTATGCCCCTTCATCATTGAAAATATTACTTCCATCAGCTACTTTTTATCGTGAACGCAACTTGGGGAGCAATGCATATTACTTACGCAGCGATGGGGAGAGGGGTCTAAAAATCAGGATTTTTTTATTGCGTACGTAATACTTGAAAGTCCCCTTGTTATAAGTTTTTGTTGGATTCTTTTGCAATTCACCACACATAGTCATCACCATGTGAAAAACTACTCTGACTTTTAGTTATGCCCCTTGATTGTTGAAAACACCACTTACATCTGGTATTCTTTTTTGTGAATGTGTATGACTCTTGAATCACCAGCTGGTGTAAGATTTCTTCACTTTTAGGATGGTGGAGCCTGATGTCAAACCACTGATCATCATAATGTGCTGTATGATTTCTTGAAACATTGTTTCTTAATAGAATAGTCCCATCATTATCACATCATTGATCAACTGATCTGATGATTATCTTCTTACTAGCTTGTATTCATTCAGTCTCCCTATTTCTCCTTTCCGAGGTTTAGCCCTGTTGTTCTCTACTGTGTATGTTTAAGGTCTGGGCATATCTTGGGTTCATTTGAACTCTTGTTATCATGTGGTCTTCAGTAGATTTTATCTTATCACCCTTGGTTCTGAATAAAATATTTCCATTACTTGCAAGTCACATGTGTACAAGTAATGTAATCGTTTCTTCTTGTTTGTTCTAAAGCCAGTTTCAGTTGGTTGACCTTTTCTGATCAATGAAACCAAGTGTATGTTTTCACCTAACCCTGTGAAATTATCGGTCCTTTGAGCATGTCAATAAAGTAGCCTGATTGTTCATTTCGCGATGGTGGTTTTACCACTTAGTCCGATATCCTTGACACCTTTCCATAATGGTTGATCAAAGAATCACCGATAGATTGTGTTTGAATCTGAGAGCTGCTGTAACTGTGTACATAGCCCCATCACCTGAAGGATCCATGAATGTCTTTTCAATGTACCATTTCTTTAGGATTGGGAAGTCTAAAATCAACATTGTTGAGATAAGTAGGGCACACATGTTACCAGATAAGTTGTATATTTATTCGTGTGTAGATATTTATACCAGTGAACCATTGTTGTAGTTAAGAAGGCTGTGCAGACCAGAACGGGGCTCAGAATTAATCAATACATTCATGTAGGTGGGGGAACTGAAAGTGTAGGAGAGCCATCATTATTCTGTGATTTTAGGTATGAGAGAGGCGGTCCAGGTGAGCGTGGGAATAACTTACTGATTAAACTAAGTCAATGTTTAACTGTCCTCCATTGTCATCATATGATCATGATCATTGATCGAAGCTGAGAAGAGGCTGTTACAGCGATCGTGATTGAAAGATACCAGCTAACAGCAAGAGTAGACTTTTCAAAACTTGTGACTGTTGATGCGAAATTGAACCGTCCAGGTGTGAAGTATACTCCCAGTCCATCAGGTGTATGTCTCAGACTCCCCTGTATTCCTGTCTGAATTATTGCTTTACAATTTTGAAAATATTTTTTTAATAAGCTGTTCTCCGTTACTGTTTATACATTTGGAATGCAGACTGCAGGCTTTGTGTGACTGTCATGAAACATATCGAACCAGTCGTGCAGAAACTGTCCCGCTACACAAGTTTGATTAGTCTTTGGGGAGTTAGCGGCCAGGGCCAAGCCTATTTCTAATTTCTATGGCAGTAATTGATGTGGACTTTATTACCTGAACCATTGTGGGGGTGGAAATTTGTGATGTATCGAAGTGAAATTAGTATGGATTCTGAATGCAGGTATTCCATGGTATATCAACAGTCATAATTACAGGTGAAAATGTGATACGGAAAATGGGCATGGTTTGAGTTGCAGGGAGAATGCTGATAAATATCTCAAGTGGAGTGCACGAGTTACATAATATCATGGATGTGAAATGACCATTATTGACAGATCATTCCATATATTTCAAATTTAGTTTTTTTTTCGGCTTTAGCAGTTGATTTTATGATAGAACGTATGCAGACAGGGAAATTCAGTCACGGAAAAACAAGAAGATCGCTGCCACATGTTTTTGATGACATGTACATTTCTACCTCTTCTCCACAAAGAGTTGGACTGATGATGGAAATAGATCGCTGACATTCCGTGATTAGATCAGCTGATATGTTTAATCAAATTGCTCACGAACATGAATTGGCATGATGGAATAATAATAGTCTCTACTCCAATCTGTTGGTATTGTGGGTGAGTGGTAATCAATATAACGCTGTAGTCACCCGCCCAGTCTGGACCAGGAGCACGCCAACTGGCTGACAGGCCGGGACGAAGGTATGCTCACTTTGAGGTTAGTTCTACCTGCAGTTTGTTCTCTGGGTCCCTCTCCATGGGAGACAAAGTCGCTCAGCTGTGTTCCACTGTGGCCAGGCAGACTGGCTATGAAGTTGATTACCTAGTCTACCTGGCTATTGTTTGTGGTAGTACTGGGATGTTACCTGTGCAGAGTTAACACCAATAACATCTGAGTTGTTGTGTTTTTGTTTTGAGAAGCACTGAGTGCACACCTGTCCACCTGCCCTCTCATCTGCGGCCACAGTATGACATCATGGACCCTATCATCCTGAGTCATTGTGCACCAAATCATAACAATCACACTTGGATGGACTGATGAGGTAAACCTGCCTTTATATGACATTCACTTTAGAATACTCCCAATATTGCGGTCTGTGTGGAGTGGATGTGAACAGCTGTGAAATATGTTAAAATGCTCCTGGTACTATTGTATTAAGTGATGCTTTGTCCTGAAAAGATTGTTGGATAATTTAACAATTGGATTATTATCATTCTTGTATTGGATATTCCAGAAAGATTATTACTGTCCTGGATGCCGTAAATGCTTGTTTTTTGGAGAAAAAATGGTGATGCAGAATAGCCTGTACCAGTAAATAAGTATTGCCTCAATATTGTCCTGGAAAAGATCAGTGTTTGAGAATACAATAACGTGGCATACTGATGAGTGATTATGGGATAGTCCTGGAAAGACAATATAATTGCTTGAGGATCCCGAAAAGGGCCATGATAACAATTGGGAAGCCTGGATGTGCTGGAAAAATGCCTTATTGACAAGATTCATTATCCTGGAGTTGCTTGACTATCCTGAAAGGAGCTTGTTGACATGCCTGGTTGTGCTGGAATTGCTTGAGTATTCTAAAGAGTGCCTTGTTGACAAGCCTGGTTGTCCTGGATTTACTGGAGGATTCTACAAAATGCCCTAAGACAAGCCTGGTTGTTCAGGCATTGCATAAGGATCCTGGAGGAGCCTTGTTGACAAGTCTGTGGTCTTGGAATTGCTTGAATATCATAAAGAGCGTCCTGTTCACAAACCTGATTGTCATGAAATTGCTTGGTGATACATGTGCCTTGTTCAGCTGGAAGTGCCAGGTTGTGTATATTTCGGGTACCCGTAATTGTCCGATGGTTTGTTCACTTTACTTTGGATACATGTATAAGTGCCTTACTTGTCTTGAAGAAAGACTATGCTGTCGCCCTATTGTCTAGCTTTCTTGAATCACCGAGGATATAGCGATAACTCCTTTCAGTGGAAATTCGATGTACATAGATGTCCTACACACTTGACTGAATAGAGATATATCTGTCTAGTTTATTGGATTGTGTGTGATATAAAGGACAGATAAAAGTGAAGCGAAAAAAAGTTGCTGTAAAACAATCTGTGCACAATGTAGATGTATAGACTCTTTTGCTCTTGATTGTTCCCCCAGAATAGTCTTATTGCGATGTTTGGAGCATTAATCAAGGATATTGGATTGGAGATTGAATTACAGAGGACCATGCAGGCAGACATTTTGTCTTAGTTGTCAGAAATAAAACACACTGTTTATTGCCACATATCTTGGAATCTGAAAATGACAAGTATATGATAAATATTGGCAGGAAAGAAGAGTTAAATTTTCTCTGTTGGAGCAAGTTCTGGAAGCTGTGATAGCCAATTGATTTACAAGTTTTCCTGACTTGTACATGTAATGTGTTGGAGTGTACCTGTACACATAAACTAAGTCGGGCGGAGAGACAAACAGACAGACCCACATAAAAAGTGGCATGTTGTGTAGGTAGGATTCTTGTAATATTGCATGCTAGGAGATCCATTTACTTACATCAACTACAAATATATTTGGTGAGGTTAGCATGGTTGGTAAACAGGTTCCTATACCTCACAGGTGACCTGTTTATTTTTACGAGCAGATGATTTGGACTGTGGATTTGCATCAAATTTATAGAGTGGAAGTTGTGACGGTGACATTGGACGTGTGTTTTGTAATATGCGCATATACCTGGCAAGGTGTGTCATCTTTACCTGTCATAACAATGAGTGGTTACCATGACGATGACTACACCACTGTTCTCGTCCTCTCACCTTTACAGTAAGTATATATATATCAAGTTTACATGTTATGTAATCTTTGGGTGGTTGCTGGAAAGTAAGACTTTATAATAAGCAACAATTCTGGCTGCCTTCTACATTGGCCTCGCGCTATTGGAGGTATCAGCTGGTCTCCCTAATCTCTCTTTTATTTCACTGGATTTCACCTCTGGGACCTTAGACAAGCAGTGCCGCATTATCCGATGTTCTCTGGGACCTTAGACAAGCAGGTATCAGATGTACACCTGAGAATAATTAGTGTGGTTTATTGTCTTCAATATTTGCAATACAAGACAGCATTTGCATAGTGGGTTATTTTCATGTAGAAAAAAAACCCACAAGTAAAAAGCATTGCCTTTAAACATGTTAAAGGAAATACTAAGGTAGATGAATGGCTCTTCAGAATATTCAGAAATACTGTGGTGGATGAATAACTCCTTAGAATATTCAGGGTACCGTACACTGAGGTACATGAATAACTCCTCAGAATATTCAGCATATACTGAGGTGGATGAATGATTCCTCAAAATATTCAGGGTATACTGTGGTGGATGAATGATTCCTCAAAATATTCAGGGTATACTGTGGTGAATGAATGATTCCTCAGAATATTCAGGGTATACTGAGGTGGGTGGATGATTCCTCAGAATATTCAGGGTATACTGTGGTGGATGATTGATTCCTCAAAATATTGAGGGCATACTGTGGTGGATGAATGACTCCTCAGAATATTCAGGGTATACTGAGGTGGGTGAATGATTCCTCAGAATATTCAGGGTATACTGTGGTGGATGATTGACTCCTCAAAATATTCAGGGCATACTGTGGTGGATGAATGATTCCTCAGAATATTCAGGGTATACTGTGGTGGATGAATGACTCCTCAGAATATTCAGGGTATACTGTGGTGGATGAATGATTCCTCAGAATATTCAGGGTATACTGTGGTGGATGAATGACTCCTCAAAATATTCAGGGCATACTGAGGTGGGTGAATGATTCCTCAGAATATTCAGGGTATACTGTGGTGGATGAATGATTCCTCAGAATATTCAGGGTATACTGTGGTGGATGAATGGCTCCTCAAAATATTCAGGGCATACTGAGGTGGGTGAATGATTCCTCAGAATATTCAGGGTATACTGTGGTGGATGAATGATTCCTCAGAATATTCAGGGTATACTGTGGTGGATGAATGACTCCTCAAAATATTCAGGGCATACTGAGGTGGGTGAATGATTCCTCAGAATATTCAGGGTATACTGTGGTGGATGAATGACTCCTCAGAATATTCAGGGTATACTGTGGTGGATGAATGATTCCTCAAAATATTGAGGGCATACTGTGGTGGATGAATGACTCCTCAGAATATTCAGGGTATACTGAGGTGGGTGAATGATTCCTAAGAATACTCAGGGTATACTGTGGTGGATGATTGACTCCTCAAAATATTCAGCGTATACTGTGGTGAATGAATAACTCCTCAGAATATTCAGCGTATACTGTGGTGGATGAATGATTCCTCAGAATATTCAGGGTATACTGTTGTGGATGAATGATTCCTCAAAATATTCAGGGTATACTTAGGTGGATGAATGACTCCTCAGAATATTCAGGGTATACTGTGGTGGATGAATGATTCCTCAGAATATTCAGGGTATACTGTGGTGGATGAATGATTCCTCAAAATATTCAGGGTATACTGTGGTGGATGAATGACTCCTCAAAATATTCATGGTATACTGTGGTGGATGAATGACTCCTCAAAATATTCAAGGTATACTGTGGTGGATGAATGATTCCTCAGAATATTCAGGGTATACCTAGGTGGATGAATGACTCCTCAGAATATTCAGGGTATACTGTGGTGGATGAATGATTCCTCAAAATATTCAGGGTATACTGTGGTGGATGAATGATTCCTCAAAATATTCATGGTATACTGTGGTGGATGAATGACTCCTCAAAATATTCATGGTATACTGTGGTGGATGAATGATTCCTCAGAATATTCAGGGTATACCTAGGTGGATGAATGATTCCTCAAAATATTCATGGTATACTGTGGTGGATGAATGATTCCTCAAAATATTGAGGGTATACTGTGGTGGATGAATGATTCCTCAAAATATTCATGGTATACTGTGGTGGATGAATGATTCCTCAGAATATTCAGGGTATACCTAGGTGGATGAATGACTCCTCAGAATATTCAGGGTATACTAAGATGGATGAATTACTCCTCAGAATATTCAGGATTTACTTTGGTGGATGAATGACTCCTCAAAATATTCATGGTATACTGTGGTGGATGAATGATTCCAAAATATTCCAAAATATGCATACGGTAATTCCCCTAATAATTCAATCAGAGTAAGTTCACTTTTCAACTCTGTTATTCAAACACAGAGAAAAAGTAACATTCCCATCCTTCATTCAAATTGAAGAAAAGTCATATAATGACAAAATGGGGCACTTTGTAGCTAGTGCCATCAAGAATATTTCCAGATAAAAACCAATTTTGCTGCACTTCCGGTGATCGAATTATTAGGGGAATTACCGTATACAACATGTATTTGCAAATCCATACCAAAATTTAAATGTGATTTAAATTTATATGCTCACTTTTTGGGCATATTGAAGCCCATGGGTTCTAGGTGATTTTGTTTGGTGGACCATTCCCCAATGGACTTCAGGTGCCCTATTGGATCTTTTTTGTTCAGGTTACCCACACTGACTCAACACTGTCCTGATGAAATCTCATAACATTTCGACCAAAACTGTGGTAATATGGGTCAGACAAACAAAGAAACAGATGTATAACATGTTCAATGAAATTATAGTGAGATGAAACAATTTCCAATTTTAGATCTGATCCACAATTTAAACCCAGTATGCTGACAAAAGTTTGATTGTTTCTGCACAAGCCTGATAAAAACAATGGTGATCCTTGTGTTGTCGAGCATATATGTGTAGAAACCTATATAGAAACCAGTAAAACATCATGCTTGTGAAAGAAGTTATTTCTGTTCGGGGGTTGATATTTGACTTCTCTGCTTGGCTCAGTACATGGACTATGTAATTATGCTCAATGGTACATGTACACTCGGATCTATGGTAAACAATCTATTCCCATCTTTACAAGCCCAGGTAAATCCTGAGGGTTTACCTGGACATTTTTGGTGATTTGAATGAGTTCTTGAGTCGATGCCTCTATTAAACAGTCTTACAAGTACATTTCATCTCCCGCGTTTGTTTTGGATCAGCATGTCGGTATCTCAAGCCTGCAGTTTTTGCTTTGACTTCCGATGTCGATTTCATCAAAGCAGTTGGAAACTAACCAAGCCAGTGTATCGATCCTATCAGATCAATCGATACACTGGCTCGCGAGGATGTCTATTCCTCACAGGATTGAGAAAGTGGGATTTCTCTGTAAAACCTATGCAGGATAATGTACTGGGATCACCCCACACACGTACAGTACATCACATCGGATGAACACGTGTGACCATGACATCTAACACCAGCTGCAGGATTGAATCACTCCAGCAATGTTTGTCTCCGGGAGAAATTGATATTTTTACTGAGCTATTGATTAACTGGGAAAAAGAATCCCATACATAGTTGATCAAGGATTGAAAATTCCAAAACTTGTCAAAGAATTTTCATCCCATGATCAGTTTTATGGGATCCTCATAATCCTAACATAGAATCAGGGACCAATCACATTTATTAGAACAGAAAGTTGTCGAGATGGTTCAATAATCATGCAGATAATATATAATTTATTTGTAATTTCCTTTAATTCAATGGTTGAACAAATTCATTTGAGAGACTGATTTAGACTTTGTCAGAACAAGTTGAGATTGTATAGTAACTTTGATCACCCACTAAAATAATTATAATAAATAAGAAGGAGTGGATTGTTTGCAAGATTCGAGACCATTTCGTCAATTTCTTGTTCTGATAAATTTGATCACCCCCTGATTCTTGGTGAGAAATTTTACTTCTTGTGATTGAATGATTTGAGGAATTACCATACTCAGGTTGAGCTTGTGTATTACCATACCGGTACTCAGTTTGTGTATTTCATGCCAAAGGCCATTGTCACTTAATTGGTAGTTTAGCATGACCAGCCCTCATCTACATTTTGAGGGCAAAATAATTAAAATAGATGAGGGATTTATATTTTCATCAGTAAAACATACTCATTTTCTTCATATTGTATACAATCTGTGTAAAATTTAATAATTAATAATAATTATGTCTCCCCCAACTATGTTGGGGGGAGACATCTAGTGTTTGTGCTGTCTGTCTGTCTGGATGGATGGATGTCTGGATGTGTGGATGGATGTCTGTCCGTCGCCTTGTCTGCAAGATATCTTGAGAACTACTGGATGGAATTTCACCAAACTTGGATGGAAGCTTCATTGGGATAGCCCCCTCATTTGATTAGGTTTTGGTGTATGTGCGTGCATTCATCCGTGTCCGGTGTCCGTCTGTCCGTCCATCTACTTGTACATGTATATACAGGCCTTGTCTGCAAGATATGTTGAGAACTACTGGACGGAATTTCACCCCACTTGGATGGAAGCTTTAGTGGGATAGCCCCCTCATTTGATTAGATTTTGGTGTGTGTGCGTGCATTCATCCATGTCCGGTGTCCGTCCGTCCGTCCATCTACTTGTACATGTATATACAGGGCTTGTCTGCAAGATATCTGGAGAACTACTAGATGGAATTTCACCAAACTTGGATGAAAGCTTCATTGGGATAGCCCCCTCATTTGACTAGGTTTTGGTTTGTGTGCATGCGTTCATCCGTGTCCGGTGTCCGTCCGTCCGTCCATCTACTTGTACATGTATATACAGGCCTTGTCTGCAAGATATCTTGAGAACTACTGAACGGAATTTCACCACACTTGGATGGAAGCTTCAGTGGAATAGCCCCCTTCGTATGATTATGTTTTGGTGTGTGTGCGTGCATTCGTCCATGTCCGGTGTCTGTCCGTCCGTCCATCTACTTGTACATGTATATACAGGGCTTGTCTGCAAGATATCTGGAGAACTACTGGACAGAATTTCACCAAACTTGGATGGAAGCTTCATTGGGATAGCCCCCTCATTTGATTAGGTTTTGGTGTATGTGCGTGCATTCATCCGTGTCCGGTGTCCGTCTGTCCATCCATTTACTTGTACATGTATGTACAGGCCTTGTCTGCAAGATATCTTCAGAACTACTGGACGGAATCTCACTCCCCTTGGATAGAAGCTATAGTGGGATAGCCCCCTCATTTGATTAGGTTTTGGTGTGTGTGCGTGCATTCATCCATGTCCGGTGTCCGTCCGTCCGTCTACTTGTACATGTATATACAGGGCTTGTCTGCAAGATATCTGGAGAACTACTGAACAGAATTTCACCAAACTTGGATGGAAGCTTCATTAGGATAGCCCCCTCATTTGACTAGGTTTTGGTGTGTGTGCCTGCATTCGTCCGGTGTCCGTCCGTCCGTCCATCTGCTTAGTACATGTATATACAGGCTTTGTCTGCAAGATACCTTGAGAACTATTGGATGGAATTTCACCAAACTTGGATGGAAGCTTCATTGGGATAGCCCCCGCATTTGATCAGGTTTTAGTGTATGTGTGCATGCATTCATCCGTGTCCGATGGCCGTCCAACCGTTCATCTACTTGTACATGTATATACAATGAAAATCGCTTCTTTGTAATTAATATTTTTAGATACGCAGCTTTGTTTAAGATACGTAGTGCTACATTCATTTTATAGCACTTTCCCTTAAATTATGTGCCCATTCAAGGCAAGGTGGGAGGTTGGGGGAGACGTATGTTTTTGCCCAAAAAAACAACCAGCATAGGCTTCATGCCGGAGCGGCAACTCAAGGGTCAAAGCGGAACCTCTAGTTAATTATAGCATGTAGCATGTGTCAATAAAAAATGATGGTCATGCTAAACAATCAATCAAGTGACAATGGCCTAATTGCCAAGACAATCAGGATGTGAAGCTTCTATCACTGCAATCATTCAATCTTAGCCATCCAATCTATGACCAGTGTGTGTTTATGCAGCAAAATATATGGGTACTGAGTACATCTACTTCTACACTTGTGTTGAACTTTGTCTCAACATGTAGTTAAAGAATATGTATAATCAACTAGCCAGGCAGAGTATTAACTTTTGACAGATGTCATATCTTGTTATACATTATGTTATTTCAACATGATAAGACTTCATAAAGCTATCACCTAGAGTTACCTGGAAAAAAACTCTATTCATTGATTGAAACATTGTTACTGAGTTTTGACATGATCAAATCCGATGTGATTTTAATAAATAATGGAGACTGCCTGCAGGCTGTAGCCCACAATGGACATAACAGGAAACTTGAACACCCAGCTGTGAGGCCTACCCCAACCTTGATGCTGGAATTATGTTTGTTAATTCACAGTAGATACCGGTTCTGTATTCAGAATACATCATGCGATTTTTATACTCCCAGTATTTCCAAAATGTTCCAAAATTTCCACTCTAATTACTACACATAAATAGTTCTTTGATATCAGTATTGAGCAAATAATTGTGTTTAACTGTTACGCTGCTGCGGGCCCGGTAGAGTGGCCGCAGTGTAGACTGCGGGGGGCCCGGGAGAGTGGCCCTGAACTTGTCGATCTTCGCGTACCATTGTCTAAAATCGATATTTTCTAATTTACCATGCATGAAACCTGATAAAAATCATATGTATATTGTTAGCTAAGTCTGTCTTGATTTTCTGGATGTAAACTTCATATGCTGTCTTAGAAGAATGAAATCGGGAGAACGAGAAAAAAAAAAAAAAAAATATCACGAGGGGAGGCCGCTCAGAAAATATAAAATACTTAAGGAAAACCCCATCAAAATATATGATTCTTTGGTATATTTTAAGTATAAAAGCACAGTTTATCTTTCCATAGTGTTGATTACGATGAAATCATCGCAACAAACTTTATTTTCACATAATTCTGTCAACTTCCTCCGTGACAGTCGCCAGTTTTTACGTCGTCATTTTGTTATGGAAAATTTCCAGTACAACGTCTGGGCCAATGAACGACCTTTATTTCGGCCACGTGATGGCTTTGTCCAATCGCGAGGCTCATTGCTTCCAGCTCTGTGAAAGGGATATCCCTCTATCGTTTCCAAATCCGTCATCATCGCGTGTTTTCATTGGCCATCCATCAAATTAATGACTATTTATAGAAAGAACAAGGATTCCCCTTGACAACGAGACCTAGATCTTTCGAAATGGGATAGGGACAAAACCCCAGTAGACAAAACACCAATGGACAAAACACCAGCGGACAAAACCCCAGTAGACAAAACCCCAACACAAAAATCCCCAGAACAGGAAAAGTGGACAAAACCCCAGGCAAAACACCACTTCATTTTTTTTAAATTTGTGTTTACTTCTAAATATGCTTTTAATTCTGAGTATTTTTTTTTATTAATCTCTAATGATAATCATTTTTTTCCCTAATCTCCACCAATCACCTCTCAGTAGAATATTAGCGGACTGCTCTATCTTTGATGACTAATTATTATACTAGTTGAAACTAATGCATTCTACAATAGGATTAAATGGATTTAAAACTTTAAAGTAAGGATTATTATTGACCGATTCTTGATAGCCTTTCATGTCTGCCTGTCTGTTATTGTTTTTGTTTGGGTTTGAGTACTTTTCAGCAACTATGAGAGGCGTTGGACATAATATCAGACTATATTAGATAGACTTACAGAAAGAAAACTAAATGTGAAATATCACATTTTTGTGTGTAAATATTGACCATAACATGTAAATATTGACCTTAATTTAAAAAAAAAAATATAGATGAAATCTATTAATGTTGTTGTATGGCTAATATAATTTTTTCATGCAAAAGTTAAAATTGGGGGTTTTGTCCCATTGGGGTTTTGTCCACTGGGGTTTTGTCCGCTGGGGTTTTGTCCTACACCCTTTCGAAATGGCGGTCAGATAGCGGAACACGACCATGCTGAAGACAGTGAAAAGAAGCATGTTTTTCGAGCGTTATTTCGCTGAAAATCGTTGTTTTTGGTGATAATAAGGTGAAGTCAATGTAGCCTCTTACAATAAAATGTATTTACAATGACAATTATAAATATTTCGGCATAAAATAAAATAAACGTTGACTGAACTGATATGAACCGGCTTCTACGAAAGGCAAGTCTTGACACACAGGTATGAATGATATTTTTGCTCATTAAACCCGGGTGTAATACATCGTAAAAATGAGAACTTCTGCAGTGCACCATAAATAAGAATCCAGCAGCCGAACAGTTAACCCTGATAATACATCCAGACATTTTAAAGAAGAGCCTATATGGCACTTAGGGCTATGTCATTAAAATGAAATCTAGAAGATTTTCATGTGTCTATTAGTTTTTGGTGTGCCATTCACCTTCTGTCATGTTGCTTCCCATCAATGCATCCATGCACAAAAATGTAATTTTCAATGGTTTCCTGATTTTCCAACCCTCTTGACCTTTGACCTTGCGACCTCAATTTGTTTCATCATAATCCACATCCTTGGACTGGAATAATAATAATGTCAATGTTTCAGTAATTTTCTGTTTTGATAGGGTCATGCACCTGTTCACCTAAGTTTTGGAACCTGTCACATCGTCTCCCACTGATCTTTCCACTCAAAAGTATGTTTCTTGAATTTCAATGATCATCTGATCTATTGGCCAAAATGACCTCAAGTTCATTTTGTGACACAGTTCAAATTGCGAGTTTCATTGATTTCTTCAGCCACAGTGACCTGAACAGTGAACTACTGACCTCAATTTTGGTGCATGACATATTATTCATGACATGATCCAACTTAATTTGCCTGTACAGCTATACAAGTGTCTTTCATGTACACAATATATTTTTTAACAAGTTTTATTATTCAATCGATATTGTCAGCCTGACCTAGCGCTGTACCTGTGTATAAGTTAACACTGTAAGCAAACTACATGTTGCTGCTACAGGCCAAATAGCATCATGGCCATGATCTAATCGTCGGTGTATGTCTAGGACTACTTGCATACCTGCGGTGATCTTGTCAAATAATTATATCCCATATTGATGTATATGTGTCTGCAATATTATTCAGTTCCCCTCACTGTAAATTTTTATGGGCATGGTTTTATGGAGTTAAATATAGTGCTTAAATCAATTGAGTAGAAGACTAAATGCAGTTTTGATGTTCAGCTGCAAATTGCAGTGTTTGGATTAGGTAATTTTCCATTTATTGACATTTTTGACAGTTGTGAAAATTGGTCTTTCTGGCGGAGTTTATCAGGGGAACTTTGCTGCATGTATCTCATATAGCAGAAGCAAAGCAGATTAATTAACCAGGAATTCAGGGTGGGTAGGCAGTGTATTTGAAATTGCATGATGTATTATTAGATTTACATGTAACTTGCATCTCTAAAGTACATGCATCATACATGTATCTTGCTCATGTACAGTTACAGAACATAAACATGATAAATGCAATTAAAAAAGAAAATATCTTATTTAATTTTCTTAACTTTACTGTATTAGTAATTTGCATACACCCACCAAAAGGCAGGTGTATTATGTGATGGTGATTTCCGTCCATTCCTCTCTAGTCTATTTCTGTAACAGCTTTCTATCTACAGTTGCATTTTATCGTTTCACATACATGTACCAATGTCACTGTTATCCCAAAGTCGGGGCATCATTCAAACCAAAAATGTTTGTGTCAGTATATATATAAAGGAGAGATGCAGAACTTTGTTTGATACAGCTACTACGTTTTGGTAACTTGTTTATAAAGTTGTATTCTAGCCACCAACAGAAAATTAGTCATCTCAGCCATTATTTTACAGAGTTAGGCCCCTTTTCAGGTGCAGTATTCTCTGATTTTATGCTTGAATGAAACCAGTTATATCTAATCAACTGTGTTGTTACAGCTACCAAATTATGAGGAAACTTTTTTATCTAGTTGTACTCTAGATGCCTACAAAAAAATTAGTTGTCTCAGTCAATATTTTATGGAGTTATGCCCCTTTTTGGATGTAATCTCTGATTTTGTGATATATAGTTGAATGTACATGTTATATCTGCAGATCCATGTTCGGTACCGCTAGTAAATTTTGGAAACTTATTTATCTAGTTGTATTCTAGAAGCATACAAAAAGTTCATGGTCTCTTCCCTTATTTTATGGAGTTATGCCCCTTTTCGGGTGTAATAATCTTGGATATGCTTGAATGTAACCAGTTATATCTGAAGAACTGTATTCGGTACAGCTACCAAATTTTTGAAACTTATTTATCTACTTGTATTCTAGATGCCTACAAGAAAAATATTCGTCGCAGCCCTGTTTTACAGAGTTATGCCCCTTTTTGTGTAATAATCTAAGATTTTGTGGTATGTGCTAGACTATAGCTGTTATATCTTCAGAATTAATGATATTCTTTAAAAAGGACAATTCTGGATGCCATAATTTCTCAACATTTTTCTCAATTGCTTTGGGAAGCTGAGGGGTTTTGTGAGTCTCACCATCATGTATGTGTTAGTGGATACATTAAGGGAAGTCAATGCACAATCAGTGCTCAATAGTACACTTAGTGGCTCTTTGACCTTTCTTTAGCTTTTATATGTAAATGTACATGCTGTGGTCAAATGAATTTGATTAAAACAGGGGATGAGAATCATTTTCCAGGAGTTCCCGTGCATGTTCCATGCTTCATTGTGCTATTGTAGAAATGAGTTTAGAGTAGTGGACCATACCTAATTTAATTTTAAGACAGAGGTTTGCTCCAGTGTATTGACGTGTGACTCCCGGAGTAAATTTATAAAGACATGAAAGAGACTGATGCCAGGAGAGGCTATATTGAAGCACAAACAATTTTATTTGTTGTATTTGTCTATGCTTTTCACATAGTTATTTATCTTGTATTTTCCCAGGTTGTTGGACAAGCTGTTGGTGGTATGCCCTAATGTAGATTATTGTGAGGAAGTATTACCCCGTTCTGAGTTAGAGGCTCATATCTTACAAAGGTGTGTATCTTGAGTAATCTCCTCGCCTGTCCAGCTGTCATGATGTAGTAGATAATTGCAAGAAACTAGTATTACTCCGTTCTGAGTTAGAGGCTCATATCCTACAAAGGTATATATGTACCTTGAGTAATCTCCTC
>JAVTVY010015908.1:0-62423 GCA_036873755.1 Hanleya hanleyi
TGGCATTATTGTTTATGTTCATGTGGTCATTTTGGAGGATGTCATTAATGTTAGAGTTCATGTGGGCATTATGAGAATATCTTTATTATTACTGCTCAAGTGGACATCAAGAAATATCATTATCCTTACTCTTCATGTTGACACTATGGAAAAGGCGATTAGTGCTCCTGTTCATGGAGACACTATGGATAATATTCATTGTCCCTGTTCACGTGGACACTATGGAAAATGCCATTATTGTTTCACAGAATGGGGACACTATGGAGAATATCGCTACTGTAACTGTTCATGGTGACACTCTGGAGAATGACAGTACTGTTATCGTTCACGTGGACACTAAGGGGAATGCCATGATTATTACTGTTCATTCGGACACTATGGATAATATATTTATTTTTAATCTTCATGGGGAAACTGTGGATAATATCATTATTGTTACCCTTCATGGGGATACTATGGAGAATTTCATTATTTTTACTGTTCAAGGGGACGAAATGGAGGATGTTATTGTTATTGTTCATATGGACAGCATGGATGATGCCATTATTGTAACTGATGTTTTCTCAGTGGTCTAGTTTAATAGCCCAGTGACAAATGTCATTGTTTTTGCTCTTGTTGATAAGGGGGGAAGAATCTGCATTTCACGGCAATGTTCATGCGAATAGTATGAAGAATCTTTGTTTATCGTTGTATATTTTCGTTTTTGTTTGCATATATATCATAGTATACGGTAACGCATGCACGCTTTTTGACAATTACTATTCATGCTGCCGACCATGACGTTAATCAGGCTATTTAAACAAGAGCAAAAAGTAACAAGGACGAAGTTTTTATTCTATACCACTTGTACTGGTATCTATTACAGACTGGAAACTGTACGTATATCTGGCACGTTTAGCACGATTCGAAAGGTGACGTGTGAAATCTGCACGCGTCATGTTGACAAGCGGAGGTGTTCATTCGAGAGATTTTATTTTACAGGGCCTGTGAAGAATGGTAGGCCTAAATGTCGTCTGCATAGCTATAACTTCATATTTTTTATGTCGTAAATTTTTGTTTCAAGTTTAACTGCTGTTTCCATCTTGAAGTTGATTACAAAGTGTCTAAAACAGACCTATATACATGTATGATTCATACAGCCTGTCCCGGGTGACAGAGTCACTCCCCATTTGAGATACCACATAAACTCGTCCATTGATCTTTGACCATTGCCATGCAGGTGACACCCAGGATAAACTTTTCAGCAAAGGGGAGAGAGGTTACCAAGTTTAAACTATTTTCGACCTTTCGTTGTAATCTTAGTTGATATCCAATTTAAGTAGTGGAATAGAAATCATGTTGATTAAATTTTAGGGCGCGAGCTCCATCCTTGCTCTAAAATGTAACTTTCCCACACTAACCGTGCCTCAAATGTACATTGAACACGCCTATGAAAATATTATTTCTTAAATAAGCAATACCCGAGATACCCTGCGGGACAGTATATACTATATGTGGTTTTGCTGGTAGCGAAGACACACTCTGCAACGTAAGGTATACATGTACCCGGGAATAAAAAAATAAATAAACTTTGAACGAAGGAAATATCGGTGCATGAGCACGTCAAGTTCTCTTTTAAAGAACTTTGTCATTATTTGTTTACTGATATGAATATTTTCCATACAACTGTTCTTACTCAGTTTTCTTTCTATACAAATATGAGAACTGGTACAAAATGACATCTTCCTTTCTGAGTATAGAGATTTGTGTACCTTAAAATAACGTGAACCCATTTGTACTAGTTATTCACCCATTGTGCTCGCGTTTGGGCGTGTCCTACCCAACAACCCATTGAGGCACGAATCGATCCACAAAGCTTCAACCGTGAAGAATTTCTATTGTGCGAACAGACTGACGTGTTTGCCAATGTCCCCTGGCTGGATTGGCGAGTCATGGGCTATGGTGTACGATTTAATCCGCCCTTTCATGTTAAACAGCGGTATATCTGAGATATCGAATTTACTTGGCCTGTTTTTAATATCCCAAACAGTGAATACACTGCAGGTAGGCAGGCGTGCAGGTAAAACGTCATGTGTCCCAGTCTTTAAGTCAAGAAGACCAGAACTCTCGGGGTTGACACGAAACTAGGTCCCAAGGAAGTTTACTGTTAGCAGACAGTTTAATGTTAGCAGCAACTCAACGAAACAAGAATCGAATCCAGGGTTAGAAACTTGACCGAGGAAGTGAAACGTCTCACGGATCTTAATATTGCGCAAGCGGCTGGTTATTTACCTAAGATTGGAAATTATATACGTAGTGGTTAGGCTCATGTGAACACGGTCGATGCATTGGAATTTGCGACCAACGGCTCTGAGATTATCCCGACGTGCAGTCCTAGGACATAACATGGCGTGTTTAACCTAGAGGTAAGAAATTCGGTTATCTTAACTTTTGGTTATCTAAAATTATTTGATTCATTCGACGGCAATTTTATCGGTAATACGTTTTCAAAGACCAGACCAGATTTCGAAGGTTTGTTGTCAGCATTCCGTTTAACATGGAGCTTGTGTGATATTGATAAGCTTCATGGTTTATATCATCACGGAGCTTACTAAGCTCCTTAATATCATCCACCCCTTTTTATGATCGCAAATCAGTTTGGGTCCCAGCGTCCCTTATTCTGCTTGGACAACAAGGATGATAAGTAAGAGACTCCGGCTGATTTATGAGCGTAACCCATATGGGGGACCGGTCATAACACCCGCAAGAGTTCACCCACAAACTCGAGCCAAATCACCCACACACTCTAGTAAAATCACCCACAAACTCGAGTCAAGTCGCTCACAAACTGCATCTGCGCGAACCCAGTCAAATCAAATATCCACATATCTATCGAATAATAAACCGGAGGTCAGATCAACCTCACCAAAAAGTCAATTCACTCACAACCTGAATGTGACTATTTATTATATTAATGAGTCGGTTATATATGAATCGGTTATATATATGGGTCGGTTATATATGACTCGGTTATATTAAGCACATTTTCTAATAATTATAAAAATAATAGTTTCAGGTAAAAGGTGGGTAGAGTACAGGTCTGTAGGTCATTTTTTCATGTAGTTTATTTCGCTTTTTCAGCATATTATATCAATTTCCATACAAAGCTACGGCCCTACGGATCGTATCTTTACCATACGTCAACCATCTTATGCAAGAACACTTCTTTTGGCACTCTCCGCGCAGGGCTATTCTGACATATGACTGCGCGGGGAGCGGCTTAAAACTGACGAGATTTCCTTGAGTGTTTCGCTAATTTTCCGTGTCAAGAATGCTCTGTACTCAACATAGTGTCACGAAAGCTTGACATTGCCTTTGATTTTGATGTGATGCAGATGGTGCTTATTACCCAAAAGCAATTTGAGTTATCACTCTTGCTAAAGGACGGCCTTATGTAGCCTATATATCAATCTCAGCATGAACAAATCAATATCATTGATCTAAAGAAGAGTTCGTCCTGTGTTTGTATTAATTTGCGTCATGTGTTTCGTTGGGGAGTATCTCATACATATTTTACGTAGAAAGTAATTAAACGCGAACCCATCACTCGAGTCTTCATTATAGATTGTTACAGCTTGGAAACACTGTAAAGTAAACAAAAAACAAGTATTTAGCATGGTCGCTCTGTAAAGTTTAGAAGAAGTGTTACCTTGAAACCGTTTTCAATATCTCTTGACTGTTTTCAATATCTCTTGGCGAGGCGGTTAAGTCGTAAAAATAAGCCTTGTCGGAACCGAAAGCCATACGCACGTGTCCTTTTACATATCGTTAGATATACTCGGACCGGTTTAATCCCTAGTACGAATACTAAGATCTTGCATACCTATACAGAAAGTGACAATTTAAATCGGTATGCCAGCTGTAGACACCGAGACTCTTGGGAGAGAAGTCGCTTGGCATGAGTGATTGGCAGCTCATACGGATAAAGACAATCCACACGCAACCTGTAAACATCTGAGTCATCTATACGCGGTAAGACTGACCCTGGGATCGTGTGTTCCATTTTCAGCCTACTTTCGGCAACTGCAAGAGTGAATTGCCAGAAATCAATACCACGTGACTTTGTCAGCCAATCAGCTAAAGTTTACCGACGTAACCCCAACGTAACCCGCCATTTTCGAGTCATGTGATGTCCTACTTGTTCAAAATTGCAGACCTACCACACCTCTTGGATGATACGAAAGTTATTCATACCTAAATATTTCGTAAGCCCAGGCAATATCTGTTTCCGAAGTGGTATGAAAACCTGTAATTTTTCAGATTTCTCGAGTCTGTTCTCCGTCGGATGAAGGCCGAACAGAATCCGATAAAGTACCGGATATCGCTCTGCGACAATGGAGACACACGATTCGTAAGCCATCTTATGGATGGCGAAGTGTACGCAAATGAATCCACAGAGATACATACATGAAGATCAGCTAAACATATCTACATGTAAGACAACACCGCGGGAATGAGAGATTACGCCCACTGAACTCGTATACCCCGGCAAACAGGCCGAGGCAAATCTCTGTCTGACCTGGATTTGACTGGGTTAGCGCAGATGATCGAAAGCAGCACCAAGGAAACATCCCTATATAATAAATTACAACGCAGAACCGGTTATACACGGTGGGAACGGTTTTACGTAGGACAAGGTTGGAAGTATAAGGCCACAGATGTCAAACGCTTACACATGCCATGAACAGTCGAAGTTCATATCAACTGTTTACACTAATAAATATACTGTTGACATATTGCGTCAAGGCGTGTCCTTTCGCAATATAAGTGTTTTGTAATATAGATTGTTTCTTTCTCAACATGTAATTATGGACAACATACGTCTTTATAAGGCGGAAAGCGACACTTGATACTCCAGGCGACATTTCGGCAGTAACTGGAGTGTACGACATTTCGACCCGCAGTCGTCATATATCTCAAACAAACGTATATCACTCATGCATGTGCATGGTCATGAAACAGAAACCTATCGAAAATTAGCGAGATAGACCTTTTTGGGGAAGGTGGAGGGGGGTCATCAGATCAAACTAATTATACTTTAGCATTTGAATTTAAGATAAGATACTAAATTAGATAGAACAAACATAATTTTCATTTTCACAAGTAAGTTATTCGTTATTTACGGACGCATACATGTATATACATGTACACACATATAGAGCAAAGCTTGCACACATAGAGATATACTTAACAATTTCATCCACAGTATTAAATTAAACAGTTCACTGCCGAAATGTCTCTGGCGGTAATGTCGTCTGCCAAAATAATGTACATGCGGTACACTAAATTATTGCCCTGATATGTGCGAGCTATCAACCAATATGCATGATAAATAAAGTTGTATTGAGATAACTTTTTCCAGTAATTCAGAAAGACAGAAAAAAAATCGCGTAACATGTGTAGCTTCTTCGATTGATTGTCAATACTACCCGTATAGGAAATCTAGGACTACTTTGTCATACAATGAATCCTAGGCTAATAAGATATGAGTCTACCGAATCGAGGTTCGTTCACAGAAAATTCGGATACCCTCTTAGTTTTTCTGAATTACATCGCAACAGAGGCATTGAACCAGGTGTTGTATAGGCCTAAATGTACGGTATATCGAAGGTTACCGATTCATGCAATCTAATTTTATTTAGACATTTCACATTCCGAGTTTAATCGGAACATTTTTTACCCCGCAGCCTATGTGGGGTCTTGTCGTCGGCAAGTACGTCCGGCAGTCCGGTCGTCCGGTCGTCCCGTCCGGTCGTCAGTCGTCAACAATTATTGTGACCGGTCTAGAAGTCAGACCGTTGCTTCTAGAGACTTCAAATTTGGTATACATGATTGCTGGATGGTCAGCCACAAGCTTATCGAATTTGGGTAATTTGTGATGAATTTTTTCGGTTTCCTTGGCAACGTCACGGGAATTCGTCAACAATTCTTGTGACCGGTCTAGCCAAACCGTTGCTTCTAGAGACTTCAAATTTGGTATACAGGATTGTTGGATTGCCAGCCACATGCCTATCGAATTTGGGTAATTTGTGACGAATTTTGCGATTTCCATGGCAACGTCACGTAAATTCGTCAAAAATTCTTGTGACCGGTCTAGAAGCCAAACCGTTGCTTCTAGAGACTTCAAATTTGGTATGCAGGATGGTTGGGTGTTCAACCACAAGCCTATTGAATCTGGACCCGATTGGTTGGAAACTTTGGCGGCCATCTTTAATTTATGCGAAACCGTCACAGCTTTCTCGTTACCAAGATATCTTTAGAACGACTTACCCTAGGCGCACCAAACTTGCCGTGCACATCCATTTGCTCGTGATCCAGAACCCCATTGAATCTGGACCCGATTGGGTGGAAACTTTGGTGGCCGTCTTCAATTTATGCGAAACCATGAATCTTGTGTATCTCGGAAAACTTTTCGCTGTTTAGTGTGAAACTTGGTATAGATTATCGATACATCAAGAAACTTTAAAGGAATGACCAACCCAGTTTCCCTGATTGGGTGAAAGCCTTGACGGCCATCTTTAATTTATGCAGAATCTTTAATGGTGTATTTCTCTGATACCATTCAAGTGTTCTATACGAAACTTTGTATACAGCATCGATGTATCAAGAGACTTGCACTGAATAACCACATCAGTTCTTCTGAGAGGCGGGAAGGATGGCCGGCCAGTTTTTATTTATGCAAAATCATTAATGATCTCAACCTCTGATACCGTTCAAGTGCTCGATGTAAAATTTGGTAAACATCATCGATGCATAAAGAGACTTATGATGAATGACAGAACTGGTTTCTCTGATTGGGAGGAAATCTTGGTGGCCATCTTTAATTTATGCAAAATTGTTAATGATGTATATCTCTGATACCATTTAAGTGTTCTGTATGAAACTTGGTATACAGCATCGATGTATCAAGAGACTCGCAATGAATAACCACATCAGTTCCTCTGAATGACGGGAAGGATAGGCAGCCATCTTTAATTTATGCAAAATCATTAATGATCTCTATCTCTGATACCGTTCAAGTGCTCAATGTAAAATTTGATATACATCATCATTGCATCAAGAGACTTACGATGAATGACAGAACTGGTTTCTCTGATTGGACGGAAATCTTGGCGACCATTTTAATTTATGCAAAATCATTAATGATCTATATCTGATACTATTTTGGTGCTTCATATGAAACTACAAATCATTGATACATCAAGAAACTTGCAATTAATGACAACCAATTTCTCTGATTAGGTGGAAAACTTGATTGCCATCTTTAATTTATGACTGTCGTTTTCTCTGATTGGACGGAAAACTTTGCGGCCATTTCTGATTGCAAGTTTTTTGATAATCTGTATATTTGTCACTTGACTGCTTGATGTTCCTGATATTTTCAAAGTAGTATGGTTCAAATTGAATAGATTGTGAATGGCTGGCACCCAGAGCCGAGGGGTTTTAGATGCGCAGCTTCGTATTCCTATCAAAAACTCTATATTACTTGGCTCCCACTGAAAATCGGAAGACTTTTATTATTGTTCAGATTATTATTAGGGTTCAAAGCAAGAATGTCTTGAAGCCTTTTGTTTTTGTTCAGAATATTTTTGTTCTTCCGCTATATTTTTCGCACGTGATATGTCAAATTATTTATTATAGTTCTCCAATTTATCCAACATCCAACACTGAATTTATTACATTTTAATCTTTTACAAGCCACTGCTAAAGCATCTGCATTCAACCAATTCTTTCAGGCTTTTACATATGCATTTTCCATCCATTGTGTACCAATATACACTGACTAAAACTGTCTGGCTGAGGGTTGTTGCACCTTTTAGGTGCTGCCTCATGTTAAAATATGGCCTTTGTTTTAAGTTGCTAATATCTTGTGTAATATCGTTCTCTTACGGGCTCCTTGCATGAAATTTACCAGAAAATGTATTAGTTTTGACCCATATAACACCGAGTAATTAAGGTTATTAATCCGAATTTAATATGGTACGTGTTGAATTTAAGGAAAATAAAAGTTTGACGACGAAATGTCATTTTCCCAGAAATGATTTCAGTATTACAAGGGAAGTGTTTTGGAATATAAAAAATCTTAATTTTTTTCACCCTGGATGCGATCTCGAGTTCTTAAAGGTTTTCATATTTTCCTTTTTATATTCTTCATGGGCCATTTAATGATGGAAATATCAGTCTAACTACTTCATTTGGTTTTATTTGAAGTATTTTGTCTCCTAGTAGCTTGTACAAAGGGCTTCTGGCTTCAACAGACAAAACACTGGACAAAATCGTGTTCAATTCATTCAAACTTTGTTAGGTTATTTTCCTTAATATGTGAGCAACGATGCCATTCAGATGACACGGTACAACACAAAAATGAAGGCCTCTCAGAGTTTATGGAAAAACGAATTTGAATATAAAGGTGAGACTAACATATGAAAATAGTTTCTGGTCCCCCTGTTTACTTTTATCGCAGACAAAATCAGATCAGTTTAAATACATTAACATGGAACCATTGTTAAGCTTTGGGCGTTCGTCTCGTACAGTTTTATGTTGCTATAAATCTTGAGAGTCACCTAGTGTAAATGTGTTAGGTGACCCGTAACGGTTATAGACTATACCGGCATACAGTGACAGGTAAAAATCATTCGTCATCATGGATTCACAATCGAGGATTTAGTCATCGAACCAACCATGCGATTCTCAATGGACAAGCAGAGACTATGCTCTTTGAAAAATCTTAGTGAAGCAGAAATGCGCACCAGAGCCATGCGATTGTTGGCATGGTTTATTATTTCAAACATCTACTTCACCTCTGAAATACGAGAATACGTTAGAGGAGTATGAAGATAGAAGTTTAAAACAAGTAAATATTCTCAGCAACCACGTGACTTTGATGCGCATTTTTGCATCTCTAAGCTTTCTGAAAGATCAAATTTCCCCGTACTGCTGAAATGCTGAGTTCTCGGAGCAAGCCGATAAGTGGACCCTAAACATGACTCAGGTCATTTTAGCAACGTCACTGCTCATACTCTGGCTCAGGTGGACAAGAATCCTCTGGGAATAATCTTTCACCATGACAATGTAAATAATTCGACTGGTATATAAACAAGAAATATCTGCAAAAATGATAGGGGACAGAGTTTAAATGGGGAATGTGAAAAATGCTTATTTTGCAAAATAAGTATTCTTTGAATTATTTAATTGCGCAGGAAAAACTGACAGACCAGATTTCGCAGGTCTAACCATTCGTTTCTATTTACCATCCGTTGTTGCTTCTTCCTCGACTGTCAGTGTCAAAGTATGTCAATAATGACAGCAAAGAATGAAGTCGCCCAGCCTTGGACACGAACCATTGGCTATAGAGCATTACCCGATTCCCATGTGACGAGTCGCACATCCGGAGCTTCTATAAGCCTATAACCTGCTACAAGGACACTAGGCATGGGGAGATTTGGTCAGAAGAAATGCAATTTCATGCAATTCCATTGGTTTAAAATCGCCAGTTGTCAGCCACAACCTGTAACCATCTCGGTCATCTATACGCGGTAAGACTGACCCTAGGATCGTGTGTATCCATTTTCAGCCTACTTTCGGCAACTGCAAGAGGGAATTTCCAGAAATCAATACCACGTGACTTCGTCAGCCAATAGCTAAAGTCTACCGACGTAACCCCAACGTAACTCAACATTTTCGAGTCATGTGATGAACTACTTGTTCAAAGTTTCAGATCCACGACACCTTGGATGATACGAAAGTTATACATACCTATATATTTTGTAAGCCCAGGCAATATCTGTTTCAGAAGTCGTATGAAAACCTGTAATTTATCAGATTTCTCGAGTCTGTTCTCCGCCGGATGAAGGCTGAACAGAATCTGGTAAAGTACCGGATATCGCTCCGCAATAATGGAGACACACGATTCGCAAGCCATCTTATGGATGGCGACGTGTACGCAAATGTTGTCAGCCAATTACATGAAATAGCGTCATTGGTTACGTAACTCTCCGCATTTCGTTTGGGACCGTCATATACGAGGCAACACAGAGGAAAGCCAAAGAAAAAAAACGCAGAACGAAAGAGTGTCTAGCCAAAGCGAGTCACGCCGTCGAAAAATTTACAACCCCTGACCAATCTTGAAGCAACGTACGATTGACATGCGATAACGACCAATCGTGCCTTCTGCATGATAGTTGAATGTGTTATTAAAGACATTGTAGGCATTAAAGGATTTTTATTGGTTGATTAATTCTTAACATATACCCATAGCCATATTACCGTATCTTTGGTGTCCGTCTATGTGTTGTAGACAATGACTCATCATTAGGGAGTAGACGAGTGTCACTGGAGTAGGTACAGTGTGATTAATTATGTTATGTAACAGATGAATCATATCGATTAAATCTCTTGGTGCTGATCATTTCAGATACATAACGCATTGCCTATTTTATTGATCACGAAATATTTAAAATGTGAAACTTGTATCTTCAGATTTGCGTACATCGCCATCTATAATATGGCTTGCGAATCGTGTGTCGCCATTATCGCGGAGCGACATTCGCTACTTTACCGTTTTCTGTTCGGCCTTCATCCGGCGGAGAACAGACTCGGGAAATCTGATAAATTACAGGTTTTCATACCACTTCGGAAACAGATATTGCCTGGGCTTACAAAATATATAGGTATGAATAACTTTCATATAAGATAAGATCATTTATTTTGAGTCGGTTTGATGAATACAAACAAAGAACGTTAGCTCGCAAGGAGCTATTGTCACCGACGAGGTGTGGTAGATCTGCAATTTTAAACAAGTAGGACATCACATGATTCGAAAATGGCGGGTTACGTTGAGGTTACGTCGGTAGACTTTAGCTGATTGGCTGACGAACTCACGTGGTATTGATTTCTGGAAATTCTCTCTTGCAGTTGCCGAAAGTAGGCTGAACAATGGATACACACGATTTCCAGGGTCAGTCTTACCGCGTATAGATGACCCAGATGGTTACATGTTGGTATCTTCCTCGTTTTGTGATCAGCAGAAAGAGGATAGATCAAGGACTGGTTGGCCCGGTGTCAGGGTATTGTGACTAGGTCGTCGTGATACGATCGAAAACTTTTTGAAAGTGACGTCAAAACCCTACTCAGTCACGAACACGGTACATCTGTAGGCCTAATGTATTTGGCACGGACACAGCAAATCTGGTACTGAGGTTCACGGCATAATTTGCATGGCATGACGAAGATTCTGCCAAAAGAAGTCGCATTACACCGCCTTTACAGCAATATAATGGTTACGGGTTAACCAGGATGTCTGTCTGTATGACCTACAAATTTGAGTTGCAACGTCCATACATTTATCGAACGCGAAAACAACCAGAGGCCTACGTTCATGGCCTATATTGACTGAGATTTATCAGAACACACCACTCTATGGTCCATTCGCGATATATATCTCACGAGTGACCGCACAGGAGCTAGATGTTATTGTTGTCGCCTTTGGAATTACTGTTGATCGATAACTGGTTCAATATATTATCGATTTCAAGGAGTAGTTTTGTTTATCTTCAAATGCACATGTTCCATGCCCCACTAAGCGACAAAACATGCATAAAGGGCACACCCGGAGATTGATTCAAAAGACTATTCACGTGCTACCGTATACGGCATAGGACATACAAGATCACACATCGCCATTAACACTATACACGGCGAGAAGAAAAAAATACACTTGTGGTGCTTTCTTTATTCACCTGAAGTTATTTACTCATTGTGTATATAAATTTAACACATGAAAAGGAAGCTTCATCTCTGTACTATATCAACCGGGTTATGTTTTATTTATGGACAGAAATATACATATAATGGGTATACAGCATTGGCACTCATGAAAGGGAACTTAGTGCTTATAAATTCAAATAATTGAATACCACAGGTGGACATTTTTTGGTCATGTAAACACTTAAATTTTCGGAGGCCTCGCACGCCCTTTTGGTGTGTTTATCTTTTCCATTAACACTGGTATCGTCTTCATATACGAAATACGGATATTCAGTGCCATTACGATTTGAACACCATGCATGATGCACATTTATATGGGGAAAAATCAGATCTTAAACACAGCTGCCCTAATTTATTAAAAAACAAAACAGTGTTACTAAAACATTTACAAACTAGAGCACCTTTGGTTTTTTTCCTGGTGTGCAGTGCCATTACAATTTGAACACCATTTTTCATGTTAAAGAATACGACTAAACAGAGGAAAGAAACATGTACAGATTTTGAACACTTTAAAGAGTGTTCAAATACTGTCACATCGGAACACCTTTTGATGTTCTGAAATTGAACAAAATTAGTTTTGATGTTCTGAAGTTGTGTAAAATTAGTTTGGCATTTAGCGGGCCAAGAAAAGAGCATGTGTTGTTAGAAGACGTAAGCATATATTGTGCAATATTTGTTGTGTAAGAAAATAGGGGTTACGTTACAACTGCATTTTCAAAGAATAGACCACGTGTGGCTCCCGGGGATTGAACTGGGGTGTCGTTGTGCACACTCAAGGTCATTTTAAGAATAGATCTCCGACAGCTGGTCGTAAGAGGCGACCAAATGGGGCTCTTAAATTAACTTGGATTGTAAGGTCACAAACCACTAATTATTCACCTTACTTAATATGTAGTAAATTGGCAGAGCACATCTCGAGAAAACTATATTCCCTAATATTCGCCGCCACAAATGACCCACCACACCAGGTAGCCTGCCCTTTCCGCTCAAACATATGGAAAATTCAGCATACATTCACCACCATTTTTTCGAGATAAGACCGCCAGAAATAGGGTCATCCAGCTCGAAACCATTACGGCAAATTTCGGAGGTGGCCAATCAAACTGGCCCGGATTTTGTTCCGATTAAAATATGAAAAGGTGGTTTTGATATATTTGAGAGTCAAATATTATAGAAACATTTTAAAATACGTGACAGACCATTTCTGGCCCAATCAGGTATAATAGCCAATCAAGGTTCGCCGGAAGTCAAGTTCTGATAATAATCTTGCACCCAGAAACTTCAATGGAGGTTTGTGATCTGTAACAACCTTTACAAAATCTATGGACCTAAACCGTGATGACGTATTATGTATCTCTCAATCACGTGAAGAATTGTGCATGCATCATCTGCATGACAGGTGATCACTTGTCCAGATATCTTGCATCGCTTATATAACACAAAACTAATTAAATTGTCAACGCACAGTACTTGTGCCGTGGCATGAAGTCCTATGTAAACCGATACACCAAATTAAAGCATGCTCTCCCGGCTGTGCAGTTAAGTTGATGTCATGTTACATGAGGGAAGTGACAGGCTAAATGAATTGTATTACGATCCCCACCTGCCATTTAATTGTCATGGACGCTGGGGCCAACATTGCATCATGGTATAGAAGTGGGATAAAACGTAATCAGGTTTCAGGCCTATTTAATTAGTTTCGTTTTACATAATCGATGCTAGATAAGTGATTGCCTGTCATAAATGCACAATACATCACGTGATCGAAAGAGATATAATAGGTCATCCGGGTTCAGGTCTATTTAACATGAAAAATAACGACATGCTCAATATCCAACGGAGGGGATATGTTGGCAAAATCAACAGCCATACAGCCATTCCAAGCTCCAAGTCGACTTCGTTCCTGACTATTAGAACGCAATTACTTTTCTTTCTTCACGATAATTCTCCACAAGCTTCTATAGGCTACTTATATTTGACCGTAAAATCACAACTGATCTTGTTATGTTAAACGCTGACCGCGGATAAAGAGATTGCAAGAAATCCATACTCGCGTATACAGCTGTCGTACATAACAATGTATAATATCATTATTCGGGACATTGGTCCAAATTGGCGAGATTTTCATAATTTTAAATGCGCATTGGCGTCATTTGTTCGTACTTTTGCTTCAAATTGTAAAAGCAAAGTTGCTCTGCATACGCTCAAGAAACGCATGAATGCTGTTCGTCTTAATAGTTCAAAAATTAATCCCACTGGGACTGCCAACATGCGTTTACTGAGGTCAATCGGAATAACTGCTTTTTGCATAATACTTTAAAGGATATGTGACGTTTACATGCGAAAAACTCCTTTGTGGGTTACGGTAATGAAGCCGATTTTTTTACTCCAAAATCTGCCAAATAAGATTTTTCTTGAAGTTTACATACTGAAATATCCCCTTCGAAAAAACTGAGATGTTCAGTTGCATAAAAATGGAGATATGATTGATCAAAATGTGCTCCCGGACTGATTTTTGTATTTTGGGGCATTTTCATGAAGGGTTTTCTCTTGTAACAAAAATATGACACCTCAAACCAAAACCATTCGTGGTTCTTTCCAATAAACAAACTTCCTAATATATTGTGTATATATCCCAAAATTATTTTGGTTTGAGGTGTCATATTTTTGCTACAAGAGGAAATCCTCTTCAAATCAGGCTGCGGAGCATATTTTGATCAATCATATCTCCATTTTTATATAACGGAGCATCGCATTTTTTTCAAGGCTGATATTTCAGTATGTAAACTTCTAGAAAAAATATGATTCGGCAGGTTTTGGATTGAAACAAAAATCCGGCTTGATTACGATCACACACAAGGGAGTAATCCCCGTATTTTCGTCACATATCCTTTATACTATTGGATCAACAAGATTTAACTGTCAAGTATGATTGAAATGGCATTTAGTCTTCAATCGGATTGGACTTTACTCGGCTGGAGCGTTGTGTGGTTGAGTCAGAGCTCCGGTCTGATGGTTTTGTTAGCTGCGTATTGTATACGGTATATTTAGATCCAACCCGGAAGTAACTGTAGCCTATTATACAAACATATTGAATGTCCAGATTTTTAAAAGTTTTGTCGCAAGATTTCAGCCTAATTGTTTCTATTTTTATATGTTTTTCAGATTGCATCCGTCTCTATCCCGAGGAATACCATCCACACATCTTGATACCGTGCCAGGTATTACCCATCCATGATGGCGGCCCCAAAGTCTCGCCCCGGCTTGAGTGGATTATTTCGATCGAGAAATAAATCGGATTTATCGGTCACGTTGACATCTATGTCTACATATGATTACGGATCCAAATCACCATCACCCTCCAAGATATCGTCCGACAACAAGATTGGCCCTTTCGCCAAAGGTTTCACACATTTTAGCAATTACAAGCCCAAGATTTTAGCAGGTTCGGGCGCACACACCAATGCCGCTTCCAGCGATGACACGACGCCAGATGTATCATCTATCATGGAAAATAACCAGAGCGGCTCACATAGTGGGCCCATTGCCGCGGGAGTCACAAAAGCGTCTATACACCCAGAACCGGCAGTACCATCAACCAGTTCAGCAGGTAGAGATATACTGTTGCGGAATAATAAGTCAGAGTTAGGTAATTATACACCGCGATACCGGTCTCGGAAGACAAGTTCTGAACAAAAGTTTAGCGCGGAGAAGCAAATACCTGCCACGCATAACTCTAATTCGGTTGGACATAAAGTCAGTGTGAAAAAGGGGAAGAACACAAAGTCAAGCTCTAACGTCATAATTATGGGAGATAAAGACACGCCGATAAGTCTGGAAAGTCCGGGCTTAGATAGCAGCATTGACGGAGATGATCTCCCAGACGAATTACCACAAGACAGCTTCTCCGAGGAGATGGAAGATACGTCGTCGGCACTAGACAATATCCTGGTGTTTGGAACCGAAGCACCGGCAAGGTCTAGTTCGTCCGTAGACAGCTATCGGGACAAACCGACCATGGCAGATACTCCGGTGGTCAACGGATCTGTCTCTGAGACCAAAGATGGGGGTATGTCCTCTCTCGTTAACGGGGGCAAGGACCCAGCATTACCCTACATTCCACCGCCGGACTACGACGAAGACGAAATGATGCTGGAAATCTCGGACGAAGACGACCAGTCGACGATTCCGAACCCAAAACACCACCAAATGAGAGGGACCAAAGTGTACAAAGTTTTCCAAGGCGAAGACTTCGGCAAGTATCTTGTTGAAGACGAATCCGCCTTCGAGTCACCCCTGGGGAGGACGCAACTACGGCATAACAACCGAAACACACCAAGGTCAGCTAAGGGATCCAAAACAGAAAAGAAGCGCAATAAGGACAAAACCAAAGGGGCTAAGGGTAAGGGGGAAGAGACCTTGAAACGTCGCACTATACATGACATTACCTTTAATAGCACTAAATTGGGGGTTGGCGATTCTGGGAATAAATCCTCTACGGCATGGCAATCGAGAAATGGTCCAGGATCACCGACGTCCAAATCTCGATACAGTGATTACGAATTGTTCCTGAGAGATCGTAAAGGCAGCCAGTTGAAGAACGGAAGTTTAGAGAGTACCAGTGACAGCGGGAATGAGTCGGGAGAAGGAAGTTCCAAGGACTCGTACCCGGCGAAAAGAGACGAGTCAAAGACTCTTCCCAACAGACTAGCGAAGAAAAACAGTAGTGTATGGGAAAAATTGACCTGGAGATTTCGACGGCGAAGTAGAGGAGAAATAATCGCTGGCGAATCTAGGTGATATCGTTTGAATATACCGCTTTCGCATCGTTCAAATGCTAAAATATCATATGTTACAGGTCAGGAAATGTGGCATTGATTTCGGTAAACCTGGCCCCCAACGCAGATCTGTGGTATATCTAAAGAGCGCTGAAGCCAGGGACATCAGCTTGTGGTCTTTACATATATCACAGTGCCAAGGTTACATTGCAGATATGAAGTTTCAAGTGATCTTCGCCTTTTACAGATTAAACGTGTCATTGGACATTGATGGTCATATGTTGATGATCATATGTTCCTGTGATGTCACTTCCTCTTATATCAGCCATAGTGTGTAAATTTACAAAAGTGAAAATGACATATTCTGAATTTCCATATGGATCCATCCATTCAGACATTACCTGGAAAAAAATTACCAACTAAAGTAAATATTACCAACTTGAAAACATTGCTAATTGGACATTTGTGCTATAAGCTATTTGCCAACTGGATAAATGTATTCAAAGGGAGTTACTTGAAAACATTGCTAATTGAACATTTGTGCTATAAGCTATTTGCCAACTGGATAAGTGCATTCAAAGGGAGTGGAATCCTCCCTGATTGGTTAGAATTCCTTGAACGAGAGCCAATCACATCCGTCAGATTTCGGCGGGCGTCACTCTTCTTTTGTGTAAGATGCATGCGTTTCCTCTCATTTTCCCACACTAACAGACTCGTTTCTCTGTAATACACAGACGTGCAGGGGAACAAAATCTAACTTTCTGGATTCTATATAGTGGAACTGTACATTGAATTAACCAATCAGTTAAGATTCAGATACCCTTTAAGACGAACTACAACTGGGGATATTCCAACAGGCCTGAGCATTATCATTGTTTTTGACCATATTCTTGAGATATCTGCTGTCCTGTCTACTTTATTGGTTGTGTTGCCGGAATGGTGACGTTCTGAGCTAAAAACGTTCGTCAAATACAAGAGATTCAAGAGAAAGACACACAGATACATGCTGTTAATAACCTTACTTGTATGGTGGGTACTCTCCGGACGACTGAAAATACGTTTGTGGATCTAACTTGCTTCATTGGCCATGGAATAATCTATGCAAAATCGAATAAGTTAAACTAATAGGTAAAGGCTAGTGATAAGGAAGGAGGGCTCTCTTAAAGTGATCGTAAACCCCCAAGTATAGTTTTCATCAAATGAACGAGCACTGTGAACAGTGTCGGAAAATATTTATTGTAATTTTTTACGATTTTATTTCACAGCGATAACTGCAAATAAAGCATGACATTCAATGGTGGTCTGTTGGAATCATATTTAGGTACAGTGACGTCACCACTGCCTTAATACATATATTTCAAACTGTGCACTTGCCAATTCAATCTTAAGATGTGTTTTCAACACAGACTCACTGTTTCAATGTGCATGTTTCACCAAAATCTGGGAGATGATAACTCATATGTATCAAGTCAATCTGAATCTTGCATCTTTTGGTGAAACATGCACATTGGAACAGTGAGTCTGTGTTGAAACTCAAAGTATACACACCTTAAGCTTGAATCAAGCATTGGAAAGTGCACACACAGTTTGAAATATATGTATTAAGGCAGCGTGACGTCACTGGACCTAAATATGATTTATTTGCAGTTTACTCGGTGAAATAAAATCGTCAAAAATTACAATAATGTTTCCGACACTGTTCGCAATGGTCTTTCATTTGATGGAAACTTTACTTGAGGGTTTACGATCACTTTAAAAAATTTCCGTAATCTTCAGAGAAATAGTTTGTTTACGATAGCCGTATTCCATGAGGTAAATTATATTCATAATGCCAATGAGTCAACCAATCTTTTGAGCAGGGTTCGATATTTGTCCAGGTCATGGGCAGGCCTCGCGAACTCCTGCACGCACGCACTTCCGTCTCTTACTCGTCCATCTATTTCCGTGTGCTTGGGATCAGTTCCATGTGCATGGACTAGAAAGTCTGGCGCTCGCCCCATCTAATTTTTGCCATCAGGAATGGATTCGCGCGCCCTTCCACTGAGCGACCACTAACGTCGCTCTCCATTAAGCTGATGTGATGCAATACAGACGCTTCGGTATCAGAGGCGATAGTTTATGAGTTATTGGAGAAGAACGGACTTCGCCATCATGGCAGTTTAGTCCGAAGTCTCCGGCTATTTCCGTTGACATACTTGCGGGTCACACGGATCCAGAAATACCCCGCATATTGCACTTGGCACGGTCTTGTATTATAATGTAGGACATAGTACCTCGAGGCGCACTGCAGGGAATCCATATTGGCATCCATGTTGGAAGCACAGCATCACAACTTCCGGTACCATGGAAATCAGCTCGGGACAGAAAACCAGACACCTCAAATTGGAAGAGATCCTTCGGGGATAGAATCAAGGGAATATCTAATTCATTTGGATATATATTTTATCACTTTATAAGGGAGAAATACAACGAGGATTATGTGAGCGGAAACACATCCTATAGCATGTGATGTGCCTGACGTGCGGCGGATCACGGTTTACACCGGAGAGGCGCAAAATCCTTGCACCATTAATGCGCGAGGTACTATGACTTCGATGGAATAGACCGAGCCATCGCGAATGCCGCATATTCGTGAAAATTGTGTCCTACATTGGTGAGGAATATTTCAAGGGCGCAAGGAATGGATTGGAAGAGCGCCCGGATTTCTGGTCCATGTACACGGAAATTGGGCCCGAGCACACGGAAATAGATGGTCGGACAAGAAACTGATGTGCGTTCTGATCTTATTCTTTAATAATATCGGAGGAAATATTTTGATATTAAGTCAACTGATGCTACGTTTTCATAACCAAGTGTAATTTTAGAATATCAAGTAACATAGGAGTCTGGTGGACTTTGGTATTACAACAAACTCCCCACGGAGCCAATCACATGCTCACTCCACTTCGGCACCGTGTGGCCGCGATAGTTAACACCTGACCGAATGCTGTGGCCGGAAAACAGTCATGTTTATAAACCTGGGTGCACTACTGTTTACATGGATAAAACTTTAATATATAAAGGCAAACTTTTACATATTGTAAAACAACTTTCCAGGTTCTCGATCCCATAAAGCTATATTGGTAAAGATGTTAAAGTATCGATTTTATATGGCCTATTAGGACATAACGCATTTGTGTATGTCACTTTCGGTGGTGTGCGGCACCAGCGAGAATCCTGACTGATGATTGAGGTATTACCGCTGGCCATGTTTATACAGTTGAACATGTGCCCCATCTAGCTCTCAATGCATTTTTATGAATGATTTGCACTTTGCACTATGCAATATATATATTGTTATCATGTAATATATAAAAATGACTAATTTTATGAAAATACATTCATCTTTACAATAGTTTGTTATTTATCTTATAACTTCCCGACTCTTCTAAGAAAACCGCTCTCCCCTCATAATTTGAGAAGAGGGAAAATAATAAACACTACACAGCCAGAAAAAGGATGATGGCCCATCACCTTTTAATGGTAATGATGCCTGTTCATCACCCTTTGAAGGTGATGAAAAGAGGTGATGGCTAATGTCGTCACCCTTTTAGGGTGATAGCCCATGTCGTCATCCTTTTAGGGTAATGATCATCACCCTTTTAGGGCGATGACATAAAAATTTGTACTCATTGCTGATCACCGTTTTAGGGTGATAGCCATCACCCTTTTAAGGTGATAGCCAGCACCCTTTTTGGTGATGGTGGAAAAGGGCAATGGCTCTAACTCATCACCTTTCTTGGGTGATGCTATCATCACCATTTTAAAGTGATAGGTATCACCTTTTTTTCTGGCTGTTTAGATTATAGTTTTCATGGATTTCACGAGAGAATGACACAAGTAATACCTTACTCCTGTTATCTGAAAGCATCACAGAATCAGTTTTGGACATCGTTTTAATTAAGATCCTGTACATTCCACAATTTTCTTGGGGGGGGGCATCTTATGGGGTTCTTAAAAATAATAAATGATGTATGAACCGATAGCGTTTTACTCTTATTTTTGAAAAATGGACAGGCCCATGTAATCCAAAACACAAGAGTCGGGACTGAGTTTCGGATCGAACAATTATTTACGTTGATTTAAAACGAGTTAACAATATACTGTCAAAATGCATTAGAGAGAACAATTTTACATCTAGACTTAAAAAAATACCCCGGAAAGTTTCTACTTTTTTAGTTTAAAAATACAGTTCTCGAAATTTGAAAATATGCTGTCAAAATGCGTCAGAACGCGTCATTTCACGTTGACATTTTCCAAAAATTTCCGTGGTCCTTCACAGGCAAACACAAAGAACAACCAAAAATATGATCGATAATGGAGAGATGATTTGCAATTTTATTCATCAAAATTGACCAGAACGCGTTTTCAGCCGTCTAGAACCCCAAAGTTTTCTCGCCTTAAGTGCTGGGATTGTACCTCCTGCTCCCGCATTGCTGCAGTGGCTGTCTGTAATATTCAACACAACTAAAAATAATAACCAGGTTCCAAGGGAGATACCGCTCTCTAAAATGGAGGTACAAATACTCCAAAACTTCAGCCGCAATTGTTGCATGTCCTAATATCAATTTGCCATTTGAAGAACCAGTCAGTTTTGTTTCAATAGCAATAAGCATGAGAGATATTTGGCCTATAAATTTGATAGATGCAAATTTACTTTATTCCCTACCATTTGATGGGGATATATATGTCTGTGTGCGCCTCAAGAGGATTTTGCTGAATTATTGAGCAAAAACGACCCTTTTTATCTCGATTTTAGGGAGCGCCCTATTCTGATAAGCAAGTTTACTCAACACTGAACTGAGGCAATTCTGTTTCAGCGAAAACCTGGCTCTAGCAGTTGAATGTGTGCGGTATGATAATATGTATCCTAAATTGAAATCAACAGCACCCGGAGAACAGTTCAGATGCAATTGGAGCTATACAAACATACACTTATGACAAACAGTACTTCTATTTGTAATACACATATGTTAATAATTATGTGAAGTGTTAAGGATACTAAGCCCTCCTGCATACACTTTTGCACACCCTCTAGAATTTGTCTTGATCAAGATGAAAGTATGCCTCATAGCTACGGTACCGTAATGTATATATTTGTTGAAAGCGCATTTCTTAAGGATTCCTCATAATATATATAAATTTGTTCACTGTAAACATGTAGGTCGTGAAGATATTGAGATTTAAAAAAAAAATAATTTAAAATTTAATTTTCTAAATCTATTTTCAAAAAAGTATTCAACGAAAGTAAGACAAATTCTAGAGGGTGTGTGAAAGTGTCTGCAGGAGGGCTCAGTACCCTTAATGCAATTCTGTGATTATCGTTGAGCTATCTTAGGTCATTTGCTTCATATATCAGATAATACATTGGTTAATAAAAAATCATATATCAAAACGGATATAGATAATTTAAAGCTGCAGATGTGAATTTCCATATTTCCACAGTTGATTCGATATTGTCATGGTTCAGGCTGGTGCATATATGTGCTAGACTCAGTATGTAGTTTTTTTTACTATATTCTGGATAGAATGTGGTCGGTGAATAGTCATTTGATATAGTCCTTTTGTGCGCGTGACCGTGGCCAGTGAATGTACAACGTATCAGCCATTTGAGCAAACAGGAAGCTTTAGAAATATATAAAAAAAAGATCTCGGTCCGTGAAGAACGATTCGGTGAATGAAATCCTGTTCAAACATTCTTTTCTCGAGCTATGCCATTATACCACATAAACACGTGATATAAAGTCATAAAATGCAGAATAACGATAAAATAGTACATGTATCTTTGTGGCTAACTGTATTTTTTTGATGATAGCTGGAGTGGAACTTTTCTAATATTCAGTGCCAAGGAAAATTCTACAGAGGGATTTAATACATGTATATCACAATCCTAGGCCTACTCAGTAAACTTTGATATAATATCACGGAATATTTTATATGACATCAAACTATATCTGTTAGCTGGGTGAAACAACTTCAATATGACTCCCCTTATAATTACACACAGTAAGCATCATAGGCATGCAGTATCCAAATAACTTTGAGGCATGCATGTCGTGTGTATGGAGCCGTAAAAGTGACAAGCAAGACTTCTTTAAAATTATCTCGTGATCTCGACATCGTTGGTATCTCGTGATCTCGACATCTTCGGTATCTCGTGATCTCGACATCTTTGTTATGTCGTGATCTCGACATCTTTGTTATGTCGTGATCTCGACATCTTTATTATCTCGTGCTCTCGACATAATTGACCAATGGAATCGCCAGAGACAGCCGTTGATGCGTATCTTGTTCCAGCTATCTTGTTAGAGAAAACATGGCGGATTCTTCTGGCGACTCTATTGGTCAATTATCTGGCGAGTACGAGATATAAAGATGTCCAGATCACGACATAACAAAGATGTCGAGATCACGACATAACAAAGATGTCGACATCACGAGATAACGAAGATGTCGAGATCACGAGATAACAAAGATGTCGAGATCACGACATAACAAAGATGTCGAGCTCACGAGATAAGTTTAAAAAAAATCTTGCGTGCCACTTTTATGGCTGTTGAAAATGTCAAAAGACCGACAATTGCAAATTTGTTCATCACCATGAACTAAGCATCAACCAATGTCGAATTGAAAAGGCAGAATTTGTCGTGATTAGCTAATTATGGAATCTCCTAGAATATCGGTAAGCAGTTGTGTTGAATAAATGATCCATTTGACATAGCTGTAATGAAAACTTTTCCACATAGTAGTATGTGAAATAATGCAAACTTTTGCACACATGTGTAATTCTTTCGCACATATGTTAAAATATGTTTGACATATGTGCAAAACGATTTAACATATGTCAAATAGTCGACTAAATAGTGGAACGGCTTGTCTGACCAACCCTTTTAGTATTTAGTCATTTATTTAACATATGCGTAAAACTTTTCCACATATATTTAAAAAAAACTTTTTGTACATATGTAAAAAAGTTGCATAAAATATGGTTGAAAAGTTTGGAATTTATGTGGAAAACTTTATTTGAAAAATAAATTCACCCTTCAATATATGTTCAACAAAATTACGTATGTGTAGAACTTTTCGACAATTATATAAAAGTTTTTCCACATAGGTAAAATAAATACGATATGGCTATCACTTACGCGTGAGACTTATCACAGAAGCGAGTCTCGCGTGACGATCGCAGAAGTTGGTCTCGCGGGACGATCGCAGAAGTGGGTCTCGCGGGCATTTGCGTACACTTCGCCATCCATAAGATGGTTTGCGAATCCTGTGTCGCCATTATTGCGGATCGATATCCGATACTTTACCATATAGTGTTCGATCTTCATCCGGCGGAGAACAGACTCGAGAAATCTGATAAATTACAGGTTTTTCATACTACTTCTCAAACATATATTGCCTAAGCTTACAAAAGAGACAGATATGAATAACTTCCGTATCATCCAAGAGATGTTGTAGATCTGTAATTTTGAACAAGTAGGACAGCACATGATTCGAAAATGGCGGGTGACGTTGGAGTTACATCGGTTAACTGATTGGCTGACGACATCACGTGGTGTTGATTTCGGGGAATTCCCTCATATAGTTGCCGAAAGTAGGCTGAAAATGGATACACACGATCCCAGGGTGTTCTTTTTGCGTATAGATGACCCAGATGGTTACAGGTTGTCTCGCGGGGCGATCGCAGAAGCGGGTCTCGCGGGACTGGAACGTGAAGACAACCGGGCTATGAATAGAATAGATTTTATTTACTATATGCGTGGCTCATCCCCCATGCGATCGACACTCAACCCAACCCAAAATAACGTATCTGTAATATGAAACCCCAAAGAGTGAGTTTTCTGAATATGGACGAATGTAGATTAAGTAAATTGATCTGACCTATAAAACCAGTTTGTGCTTTCTTCTAAATTGCATATTCATGTTATTAAATATTTACTTAGCCTACACCGTGTAAACTGAATACCTATACTTCATGTTTTGGAACCAATCTGACTAAGTATATAACGACCTACAGCGTCTATGAATTGAATACCGGTAAACTGAACAGGAATAAATTAATTTGACGATATCAGAAATGGTCAGGGATATTAAATCTTGCTTGACCGAACAGTGAGTGAGTGAGTGAGTGAATATGATTTAACGTCGCTTTCAACGCTATTTCAGTCATATCACCACGTTTGGTTCCTATCCATTTTCACACCCGGGAACCCCACGGGTGCCCCAGTTAGTTGCCTTTTACGACAAGCTATCTGAGGGGCTGAGGCCTATTCTTACCATGACTTGGAGTGTGCGCAACGACACCCCTCGGGAGCCCCACGGGGCGCGTGACCGAACAGTTTTTTTTTTACAGCTGGCTGTGCATTCAGTTCCAAATTGTGCCAATGGAATCCCAGGTTATTCAGGAAAATCGTAATGCAAATATCTTACAGAAGGACTTGAAATATCTTCATTCGCGAGAACTTGAGATGTATAATTCTTCATCACGAAACCACTTTTTAGCGAACCCAAATTCGATCTCCAACAAGGCTTCAACTACCAATTAATATTAAATCAACTTTTATGTGGTTGTTCTCCAGAAAGACTGTGCAAAACAAAACTGCTCACTTCCCGTTGCATCCTGGCTGGCAAATGTAGTAATCGATATTCAAATACTTTGTGGCGAAAACCATTCAACGCGGCAAGTGAATGTTCAACATAATAAGACCAGAAAAGTGCTGCCTGTACAGCAGGAGTTGTCTCCTTACTCCTCACCAGCGATATCCGGTACTTTACCGCATTCTGTTCGGCCTTCATCCGACAGAGAACAGACTCACGAAATCTGATAAATTACAGGTTTTTCATACCACTTCGGAAACAGATATTGCCTGGGCTTACAAAATATATTGGTATGAGTAACTTTCGTATCATCCAAGAAGTGTGGTAGGACATCACATGATTCGAAGAGGGCGGGTTACGTTGGGGTTACGTGTGTAGACTTTAGCTGATTGACTGACCAAGTTACGTGTTATTGATTTCTGGAAATACCCCTCATGGATGAACGTAGCTCCTGGGTAGGCATGGGGGCAGACGTTTACCAACATGGCACATATGACAGAGAGTGGCGGGGGAGTTTAGCTTCTAGCGCTGCCCAGGGCTTGCCTACAAATCCTACAACTCCTTGCCCCGCTTATCCCCGTTAGAGCTAGGAGTGGCCGGCTTTCCCACGATGTGCACCGGATCCAGCTCGCATTGCCAACGATTATGAGCATGGTTTCAGGGAACATGCTACCATGCTAAAATCCCTTAACTAGTACATGTATGATGGTAAGACGAGCTGGCAGGCATTTTATGCAAAATTCTCCTGATATGCAGAAGTAGCTATGTGGTCTACTAAGCATTGCAATGATCAACTATGCGGGTGCTTGGATGGAAAAGCCAGCGAGTTTTGTGCGATGCCAATGAAACGGGATAAGGATGTTGAATTTTTCGATCTAATTCGTAAACTCGAGAAGCGTTTTGTGTTTAAAGAATTAACGGAAACCGCTCAAATACAATTTCAAACGGCTAAACAGGTAGCTGACGAATCCCTTGAGAACTGGGTCGACAGAGGTCTGTCTTTAGCCACCCGTGCTTTCCGTGAATTACAGAACGTCCACATGTATCTGCAGGAAATCATGCGGTTCTGCCAGGAATGCATAGACAAGGATGCTGGACAGAATGCTTGCAACGCGCTCCCGACAACAATTGAAGATGCCATCGACAAATTTAGGTGGTTTCAGCACACTAACCAGGCTATTTACGGTCGTTCGAGCCGGCGGCAAATTAGATACGTCAGCTCGGATTCGGATAGGGAAGAAAGTCTCGCTCGAGTTCGGGGCATGAGCTCGTCGCCTAAGGCTACGTGTTCCAAAGACCATGAGTCACGTCTACAGAAGGTGGAGGGACAGATGGAAACCCATGGCGACAGACATGAAATCGCTGTCATCCGAGATGAGGAAGATTACTTACATGTTATCGAATCGTAGGCGTGAGCCTGTTACCATCCCGTTACCGTTTCTCGTGTGGAACCAGCGGCCATTTTAAACAGGATTGTCCTAAGATCACTATAGCAATTGGCCTGCAGGAGAGAAAACAGGCCACATTCTCGTCCGTTAAACGAGAACGGGTTGAGCAAATAGGCCTAAGTCCGACCCGCATAGGCCTAGAGAGGAATGCAGAGATAAATCGTTCAATGTTAACGACGTTCGGCTCGTCTGAAGACGCACTGAGGCCAAGTCAGGGGAGCATACAGTATCCGTTTCTCTTTGTAGAATGATGCTGAGGGAACAGCTGAAGTTGAGATTCCCCAGCAATTGGTAGCTACGGCAGAACCTGAAGACGAGACTAGCCAGGACGAGTCCGAGGAGAGCACTAGTGATGAGGAAATCACCATCCGTCAGCTACGCTCGGGGTCGGTGTTCCGGGTGCAAATACAAATCCAGGGACACACTACTCAGGCTGCGGTGGATACTGTCGCGGAGGTGTCTATTATCTCTGATAGGCTGTACAGTACACTAAAGTGTAAACCAACAACGAAAAAGGAGGTCACCATGCATAATGCGGGCAGAGAAATGAAGATGAGATTCGTGATAGGGCCTGTGGATATCAAAATGAGCAGCACTGACTACCAGGAGCGACTTTACGTGGCTCTTATAGAAGATAAGATGCTGCTTGGCTTGGACTTCCTGGGATATTATCAAGCCATTATAGATCTGCGAGAGGGACAGATTGGAGATGAGGTGATCCCATGATTCTGGGGAAAGTAGGTCAACCACCACGAGTTGCCCATGTGGCTATTCCTAAACCAGTCGTCTTGCCTCCTAACTCAGTAGTTCGTGTAAGGTGCTCTCTCAGCCAGCGGAAGTCTGAATATATGGTGGAGCCAGTGACAGCACTCAAAATCATGGTACCACGGACCATGCATGCTGGAGGGACAAAGCCTACCGTGTGCCTCGTCAATATAACCGATCGTCTTGTAACCATGAAGCGAAAATATTCGTTGCTAAAGCGGTGGAGTGGATGAGGTTGAACATGCCGTACCTCAGGAGGAAGTCAAGCATGCCTTGCCAGAATGTGGTGCCAGACACCAACCAGAATCTGAAAGAACAGCGTCTCTTGACAGAGCCTGTACATCCACAAAATTTGTTATAGAGATCGTCCATATACCTTCCTCCTGTCAAGGTGATATTGTTCCTCACTGAGCAAGAAGACGTGTTTGCCAAGGATGACTTGGATTTGGGGAATTTTACCACCATTGAGCAGGCTATCGACACAGGTGATGCCCGCCCTGTCAGGCTGCGGATGCGTCGCACCCCAGCCTAATTTGTCCAGTAGGAGGAGGCACATTTGCAAAAGATGTTAGATGCCGGGTTTATCCAGCCCTCTGTTTCGGAGTGGGTGTCAGCATCTGTCCTTATCAGGAAGCGAAACGGAGGGGTAAGTTGTTGTCTTGATTATCGAGCTTTAAATGCAGTTACCACCAAGGATGTCTTCCCCCTGTCTTTGTTGGAGGAGTGCCTGGACACGCTATCTGAGAATGAGTGGTTTTCTAAACTCGACGCAAATTCTGCACACTGGGAAGTGAACCTCAGAGTCTGACAGAACCATGCTCGCGTGATGAATCTCGTACTGCGAGGTTTGAATTGGAATATAGTTCTCACGTTCCTGGATGATGCTCTCGTCCTGGGTCAGGATTTCGACAGCCATCTGGAGAATCTCCGTAGGGAACTGGAGTGTTTCCGGGCTCAAGCCTGCAAGATGCGAGCTGTTACAGAGGCGTGTCGGGCTCCTGGGTCGGGTGGTCAGCAAGTCTGGCATCGAGATGAGCAACAAAAATGTCCGGGTTGTTGAATATTGGCCAATTCCTAAACGGATCAGAGACGTGGAAAGGTTTTTGGGGTTCGCTAATTATCACCGAGCATTCCTGAAAGATTACGCCAAGATGGCAACCCATTTGTATGAAATCACCGCTAAGAAGTCTTTCCGATGGGAGACCGATCTCACGTCTATACCAGTTCTCGCATTACCAAACGCCATAGATCCCTATGTCCTGGACACCGACGCATCTGACTAAGCCATTGGGACAGAGTTGATACAAACACAGGATGGCGAGGAAAGAGTGGTGGAATACGGGAGCTTTGCGTTAACACCTGAACAGAGAAAATGCTGCACCACCCGCAAGGAACTGGTTGCCGTGGTACGATTCACAAGACAATTTCGACACTACCTACTGGGACGAAAGTTTGTGGTACGAACTGACCACCGTAGCTTGACCTGGGTTCTTCATTTCAAGGAGCCCACCGGACAACATACCAGATGGATGGAAGAGCTGAGCCAATATCATATGGAGGTGCAACATCGAGCGGGTAAAAAGCATGCAATCGCTGATGCCCTGCCCAGGTTGCCCGAACCGCCGCCCTGTTCCACTTTTCGGTTAGTCATGGCAAGATCTTCCTTGCGGGGGCTGTAAATACTGCACGAAGGCTCATCAGGGTGGGCCAGGTTCCAACAGGACGTCGATGAGACTGTGCCCCTGGCTGTTCTGCCAGCCCACTCCAAGGATAAGGAAATGGTGGCAGAAGGCCCCTCACTGGTCGAGGGTAAACTTTAATGTTCAGAGCAATACCAGGAATCCTGTGCACCTACCACTGAGGAACTGCTTTACAAGCAGTCAGAGAACCCCGATTTGTAGATTATATTGTCTTGGCTGCAGAGCGGTACTCATCCCCCAGAGGAGACCAGTCCAGCTGCAAAAAAACTACTGGATAAAAAGGCAGATGTTTTATTTGAACCAGCAAGGAGTTTTGTGGAGGAGGAAGGGAGAGGAAACGGATCATCTAGTCATTCCCCAGCCACTCCAGCACGTGGTTTTCCAGTTGAATCACGACATTCCTACTGCTGGTTATCAGGGTGTTGACCGGACTACGGTCAGGCTTCGTGAAAGTACTACTCGTATGGTATATCGCGCGATGTCCGAAGGTTTGTCTCCACCTGCGGAGTTCGTAACCGGAACAAGAAACCCGTCCGGCACGACAGGTTCAATTTGACGCCGTATCATGCGGGTGCGCCTATGGAAAGGGTCCACGTGAATTTCCATGGGCCATTATCCCGTACAGAGCGGGGGCATCAATTCCTACTAATGATCGTGGATCAGTTCTCAAAATGGGTAGAGTGTGTGCCCCTACCATCTCAGACAGCAGAAGTGACTGCCCGGGCAGCGGTTAATGAATTCTTCTGCCGATTTGGATGCCCATTTCAAGTCTTCACGGACAAAGGAAGAAATTTTGAAAGCAAATTATTCCGTGCAGTCTGTGACCTGTTGCGAATTCATAAGGCCAGGACTACGCCGTATAGACCATCAGCGAATGGACAAGTTGAGCGTTTCAATCGCACCCTGATGGATGCTATACGGTGATACATTGAGAAGTCACAAAATGGATGGGATCAGAATTTGGCACAGGTGGCCTGCGCTTTACGCTCTTCAGTCAACCGACAGAGAGCTCAACCTCAAATAAGCTTATGCTGGGCCGTGAGGTGAACGTGCCGGCCGATTTGATGTTTCGTCCTCAAACTGGGAATGCCGTTGGCGGTGATTTGGATGGATATGTCGCAGACTTGGAGGAGGCTACCCGACTAGCCCACGAAACAACACGGGCAACGCTGAAGACAACTCAAGCTCGAATGAAACGAGATTATGACTTAAAGATCCTGGTGAAGTCATATAACGTTGGTGATGCTGTCTATATGCTGGACACAGCCAGGGTCAAGGGGAAAAATTAAGCCCACCCTGGAAGGGGCTCGGAGTCATTGTGGAAAATCTGACTCCATATTCGTACAGAATGAAAACTTAGGGAGCTGTACTGACAGTAAACCATGACCGCATCCACCTCTGCTTTGAACGGAAGCTACCTGCCTGGTTGGTCAAATGTCGGGATACTGTGGAGAAAGACAGGGAACGTTTGAGCCAGAGGGCCCAGGTGCCCCCAAACGAACTCGCTGATCAAGCAGATGTGCCTGAACCAGTGTGCTGTTTATGTAGGCAACCATACACAAGGGATTTCATGATTCAATGTGACGAATGCTCGGAGTGGATTCATGGTAATTGTGTGGATGTAACTCTCGAGTAAGCTTCAGAAATGGACATGTATGTTTGCCCCTCTTGTTCACCACTGACTCAGATGATGGACGCTACCGTTGATCCTCCAGAGGAAACACTTGATAATGTTCCCCTGCGAAGACCGGAGCGGTTGCGCCAACACTGATTCTTCTCTTTTATATTTGTAGGAAAGATGTTCAACGAGTCAGATTCAAGAAGCCCGGAGAGGACGTGGTGGCGACCCTAGGCCAAGAAAAGTGAGTCTGAACTGGATTCCCGCGGAGGACAGTGGAGAGATGTCACCACCCGTAGTTTCTACCGCCGAGACATACCAGAGCAGGAGTATAGGGAGTTTCGTTGTAGTAGAGCTAAAGAAGGTTTTATGGCTTCTGATATTAATATATCTACGATCAGTTTTCTGGAACACAGATACTATCAATGAAGATAGACGGTCAGTAATGTCCTGATGAGGGATTGTAATATAGAGAGTCGAGAAATCCCATGTGGATAAATGTCTGTACGGTATGTGACCTTTAGCATCAAGTTCTTCCGTAAGTCAGGAACTGGGGGCGGAGGGCACGCGCCCTGAAGGGCGTGCCTGCTATGAGACCGGATTAAATTACCCGTTTGATCGGGCTACGACCGGACCCGTAGGTAGCGGGATTATCCTTCCACCAAAAGGGGGCCTCTAGAAAACGGGGGGAGTGTTGTAGTTGAGCGTTTCCGCGCTGTTCCAAGTTCCCCCGTGAGGAGCTTCGTTTTGGGATACCACGCTTTCGGTAATTTACACATGAACAAAAAACTTGCTTCTACGCAATTTCAGAGTTCGAAGTTCCTTTCTTGGAGGTCCAAAGCTTCCCGAGAAGTGTATTTAGATCCACCGTCTCGGAACCAGGTAAGCGTAGATTTACCACATTACTTCTTTGCTTAGAGAGCAGTTATTTTGCTCGGCGTTGATTCACAGCGCCACATGTTGTCATTTGTGACTAGATTTGTAACTTGTAGATTCGTTACTTGTAGATTTGTAATCTGTATAGTGGTGTTCGTACAAGAGCCTGTTTCCTCGCTGGCTGCTCATATACGAACGAAATTGGCCCCTCTGAGTGCAAAATTGCACAAATGCAAATTAGAGCATTTCCACAAAGTGGATGCTCTTAATGTATTACCAGGAAACTACTCCGCCGTCCCCGCCGTCGCCAATCCAAACGTCCATATCGCTGAAACCGTTGTAGATTTTTTAGATAAACTTGTATGCTATCGAACTAGGTCAGGGGAATTTGTCTGGATGTGTTTTTGTGATTTTATTTGATCACTAGATGGCGCTGTAGTCATGTGAATATTATAAACTTTTCTGACACGAATTTTTTCCAACGGCATTTTCTGTTGTCACGAAATTTGGTTATAGTGACCTTGTAGGATAGACAAAGAGCTGAAGGTTTTGGTGGTGTTAGCATGATTCTAAAGGCATTATTTTGGCAACCCAAAAGTTGACGTTTTTCATAAAATAAAAATTGACACTTTTGAATAGAGATCAGTTATATATTAGTGTATTCCTGGTTGCCGAACAGAAGTACGATATGGCTGAAGCTGTTTTGTATTTCTTTTGTGATCCAGTGGCTGCTGAAGTCAAAATTTGTCATTGCTGCCATCGCCATTTGAAACGTCCTTATCTCTGAAACCGTTGGAGATTTTTATGTCAAACTTTGTTTGCAATCTACCTAGGTTGGGGAAATTTGCCTGGTTGTGTTTGCTTCTATTCAATTGATCATTAGATGGTGCTGTAGTAGTGAACATTACAAGTCTTTCTGACACGATATTTTTCCAAAAGCTTGTTCGATTTTAATGTAAGTTGGATGTAGTGATCTTGCAGTATAGATTCAGAGCTGAAAAGGTTTTGGTGCTGTTAGTGTTACCCTAAGGGCATGATTTTGGTGAACGTCAAGGGGGCATTTTTCATAAAATGAAAATTGACCAATCTCCATGTCTGTCCATTTATAACGCGATAACCACGCGATGTAGAGATACAATATATACGTCATGCTAAGGGTAGTACTCCGGGAAGTGAGGTAGGAGTATATTGGACATGCACAAATTGTGTTTCCCTGTGTTATAAGTATATATTCTAAATGTACGACAGACCTCATAACATCAGTGCAGATGACGTATATGTCAAGAGGCCCTATGTCGTATATGCCACGTTAACCAACCACAAGCCCAGATTCAGTAGATAGCCGTCGTCCAAACTGTACATTCTCAAATCCTCGATCATTGCGATTTATTTATCTTTGTAAATATCTTGTTCCGGAGAGTGACATAGAAATATTTTGGACTGGGTCCTGCGGGGAAAAGGGCTGGCCACACCTAAAATTATTTTCCTATCATATAAGTATATATCCAGTCTAACATCCATACTCTCGTTGCCACTTGTACGAAATTACCAAGCGTATTGACAGGCTATATACAACCTCGCAGACAAAATTATTTCTTCAACGAGGTCAACTGGGGCTTGCACGTCAATACCTGGCGGTCGGGCGGGTTTAGTTGTCGGCTAGTTTTGCGCGATTAAATCAGACATGAACTTCCTGCTCGTCTGGAGACATTCCTTCGCACACTCTCCAAGGATGAAAAATCTCTATCGGGACGCCATCTTAGATGTCAAGATGGAACAAGCAGCAAACGGCGTAAAATAAGCATTTCTAAGAGGAGCAAATGGCTGATTGACGTGGCTATACTTATATTAACCGAGTGAACTGATCCAATCGGAGATGAATATCATTATGGAATAGCCACTAAAAATAGTCATAATTCTACAAACAACATCATGTTCGGCATGATTGAGACAGTTTTTGGGTGGGCGATTTTTATTATATTATGTTCATCTGATCTGCCATTCAGCAATGTTATATAGTTACATTAATTCCAATATATGTCAGATACCAGAAGTGGCATGGTCAGTATCACCAGCCCGACCCGGATTGGGCGATGTTTTTCAACGACCCGGATTGGGCGATGTGGGCCAACAACAGCCTGGTCGGCACAAGTGATATCCTCTTAATATCTTTCGAACCCCTGTGGCTAAAGAGCTGCTACCTCACAGACGATATTTCCATATTTCTTGTCAAAAACTATCTCGAAATTAAAAAAAAAGAAGAAAAAAATCCAAATGCCATAATGACATCCTTTCGATGGAAGATATTCTTGACTGTTTTTTGGACAATTAATTCAATTTTGTTATTCCTGAACTTTGACTCTCAAGAACAGATGAAGTTGATAGAGAATCAGTATTTGTTGGAACTTTCTGTCATGGGCTTCCAAGAAATTACACACGAAAAGTTGGACTTGCACGGACCGTTGTAACCAATAGAGCCATAATCAAGTTTAATACGGACAAGTGATCGATGTAGACGAAGAAGTGTCTCCTGATCTCCTCCCCACTTATAGCTGGCGACCATCTTCAACAAATAAAGAGCGTTCGTGCACTTAACTTTGAAGAACTTTATCTGGGATAAAACGTTGATCTGTGGTCAAACAAGACCCCTAAGAATTTGACTTCTCTTACTACTTTAAGGTGGCTCCCTGGTTTAGATGCAAAGTCATGTCATTTTTCTCATATTTTTTGTATAGCTCAGGAAGTCCATCCTATATCAGAAAATGATATAAAAATTGGGGCATAGCGTATTACTAATTTTCAGCTTGTATAACGTGTACCTGTGGCAAATTGATACAATGTGATTACTACTGTAAAACATGTTTCTTTCGCGTGCATGAAACTTTCGCGATTTTCGCGATTGGAATAAATCGCGAAAGTTTCATGCACGCGAAAGAAACATGTTCATATGACAAGGGCGAAGACAAGAACGCAACAACAACAACGACAGAAAAAGGCCACGAGAGCAATTGTTTAAGTTCGACATTAGCACAGTTGTAATGGTCTCACCACCAAAGCTGTATTCAGAAGCGACTGTTTAAAACACCGGATACAATTTAATATACTAGTACTAGTATACTAGTACAATTAATTCTGCTGAATTAGTCCCAAGACTTGCATATGTGAAACAAGTGTAATATTAGAAACGATCATCAATGCCCTCGTATGCCGCCTTGATGCTGGCCGATTTGATCCCCTGTAGTGCTGGCACGAATACACATTTAAACCCATTGTCAGCTAATGCCGACAAGAAATCCTCATCACCATCACGGTGGGCTTTGAAAACATCAAAAATGACAATCAAATGACAACTACCTGCATGATATCTCGTGATATAGGGTTTATTTACCTATGGGAATTCCTTTTAAGGCTGAAACAGCGGGATTGAAATAATCTGCCTCCAACAGCCAGGGGACCTGTTTGAATAACAGTACTGTAAAAAGACCACACTGAGAGCAACCACATGTGAATACACATGGCTTTGCCGTTTTTGCCGCCTCCGGTATGTATATCCCCATCTATTAGTATGATATATTTGTAAATTATTTTTTTTCTGGCACAGAGAGAATCGCGAAAGTTTCATGTCGCGAATTTTTTTAAATTGAAAAATCGCGAAAGTTTCATGTCGCGAAAGTTTCATGTTTTACAGTATGTAAAACACTCAGTACTTGAGACATAATTGTTTTCAGAATATTCAAAAGTCATGTCAATTTTCTCATTTTTTTTACTACGTATTCCTTGAAGTATGTAGTTTTTTAATAACTCAAATATAAGGTAGGTCGCCATCCAAAAAAGGGCGAATCTATTTACTCCCACACTTTTCCCCGTCATTTTGAATGAAGTCGCAACAATGCAACGTCATGACGTCGACAAATGCCACGCCAACAAAGAGTTTGCCATTCGACGTCGTGACGTCACAAGGGATGCTTAGTAAACGCAGCATGACACAGTATCTCATTCTATCCATTCGCGCACAAGAGTACGATTACAAGGGAGGTAATTGCTATGCGCAAAAAGCTGCGCAGAACAGCCATTCTTGTAACCAGGGAGCCACCTTAAGGTCAGTCTCATCTGATAATAGTTCTGGATCTTTGTGAGGTTTTTAAGTGTAAACAGCTTATCTTTGCACCGGAGGACTTGAAATTATTTTCTTGGCACCAAATCTGAATCTTATTTAGACAAAGCTGTAACTTGCTCTTAATGTTATGTATACTTTGGCTAACCTCTTGATATTGATGCTGAACAGATAGGTAGATAAAATGCTGTCTTGTGGGACATAGTTCAGCATTTTTCAACGGATGACTTGGTAGACTTGGTTATTACATCATCGCCCTGCAATATTTGTATCTAATATCGCTCAAGCCGGTGCTAGGAGCCGTGTCGTCATGTCATTCAAGATGTCCACATGAACATCTACAATAAAAGCGTGACTGAGATACAAATCAACACAGGGATCACATTTGGTTCTTGTGATGTTTTTAGAAATATGCAGTCAGTATTTTTCTGTGGGGTCATATGGCAGTACGCCGGCATAGTTTTCCATCACCATTTTAATGTTGTGTTTAATCAATCAGCTTGCTGTTGGTCGAAATGTCCAGGCAAGATTGTAACTACACGAACCTGAAATGACCCATTGTATAAACAACTTGGGTATAAAAATGGGTAAACGATATCTTAATCCCATAGTATGAAGGTCTTTCAAAATTCCACATTTTCAGTATACTAAGCTTTTTCCAAATAAAAATAAAGATAGAAACCACGTGTGCTTTCTCAACGAAGCAGTCTTGACATAATTCTGGAACCTAAATCATCAATGATACTCCTATATTTCTGAAACTTAGGTACCAAACAAGGCGATCATTAATCATAAGTCCCATTGTTTTACAAAAAGAGCTAGTCACTCAAATCGGACGATAGAGTCTGTATGATTACGGCCAGGTTTTGGAACCGGTATACCAATGACATTATCACATGATGGCGCAAACATTCCTTGTCGACCATATTCTATCAAATATCGATAACAGGACTTCAAGAGAAGATCCTGGCAATTTTTTTCTTCAAAATTGATGATGAATGTCATGAATTACAACACATATAAGGGAAGTGGGAAGAGGTGCCGACATACTGACTGCGTCACATGACTTCACAGAATAGTCTTCTGGTTAACCTATTCTAAAGCACATACCAAGAATCTAACGATTCGTGATATGTGTTGTATCTCAGGTACGCTTTTATTGCACCTGTTCATGTGGCAACTTGGATGATATGACCACACGGCCCCTAGCACCGGCATAAGCGGTATTAGATACAAATCTAGAGAGCTATAATGGAAATGCTCTGACAATATACTGGTAATTGGTGAGCTGTTTCGCTGTGACAACTCGTACATTGGCGATTAGTGAGCTGTATCGTCGTCAGATGTACTCTCTAAAATAATTAGATTGAAAATTCAATCTATCAGATTGGAATTAGTGACCAATCTATTCGACTGAATATTCCATCTATTAGATTGAAAATTTCAATCTAGTAGATTGAATTTTCTGTCTACAACAGATTCATTTTATCGTTTTCAATCTATTAGATTGAATATTTTCAATCCAATAAAAGATTGGTCACTAATTCCAATCTGATAGATTGAATTTCAATCTAATTATTTAAGAGAGTAATGACGGCATTTAACACAAAAGACTAGACTGTAAGGCCCGATGTCGACCCAGCATCAACTTCCCACAAATGCCAACATATATCAAAGACCAAAAGGTCTGTACAGGGGGCGGGCTTGGAGCAGAATCGTTTACTGTCTGAAGAGATTATTGGATGATTAGAGGGAAGGATTTATAGATCAAGAAAACTAAGTAACGTGAATTTACTGGTTCCTTGTATCCAGGGATATTGCTAATACGACTATGGAAACAGATATTCTCAGCGGATATACCACTTTAAATATTTCAAAAACGATAACTAATAAAGAGGGAGGATACTGGAATTTTAACGCAAGTCTCCTTTCGGATAAGTGCTATGTAAAACTCGTTGTTCACACCTTAGAAAAATTTATTGAGGAATATGCAGCCACCCATTATAATCGAGACGAGTTAAAAAGCCTACCACGGTCCCAAATTCAATTTCAGATATCAAATCAACTTTTTGGGGGCACCTTTCAAATGGAAGTTAGAGGAAAAATAATTTCATATTCGTCCTAGAAACCGAAGGAACAAATTCATTAGAATCGGAAATTCAAAACAGCTTGTATAATTTCCCTCAAGGTAAGGTTGAAGAGCTCCAGAAAGCAAGAGACAAACTAGAACAAGTCAGAAAAGACAAAATTAAGGGAATCATGACGAGGACTCGAGCAAGGTGGATCGAAGGTGGTGAAAACAACTATTTATTTTTGTAATTTGGAAAACAGAAATCATACAGACAAGCTCATAAACAAACTGATATTGAACAGAGGAGAGATAACCACAGGCAGCACATAAATTATAAATGAACAGTATATATTCTATAAAGACACAGGGATAACTTAGCTGGAAAGAAACGATTGATACAACAAATGTACCATAATTAGATAAGACAATGATGGACTAGAAGGCTAATAACCTCATGACGAACTAAAGTAATCTATTGATAAAAAGGCGCACAATAACAGTCCAGGACTAGACGGGTTCACAATAGAGTTTTTCAAATTTTTCTGGGAGGAATTGGGACACTTAATTCTCCAATCTATCAATGAAGGCTAAATGTTCGGGGAACTTTGCATAGCACAAAACAGAGGGTAATCGTTTGCCTGTCGAAGCCAAACAAAAAATAGACAATACTTGAAAAACCGAAGGCCTATTTCTTCACTGAATACTAAATATAAAATTATCAGCTTGTATAAAGCCAATAGAATAAAATCGGTATTGCGGGTCATAATAAACGAAGATCAGAAAGGTTTCGTTAAGCTTCGATTTTTTGGCGAAAGTTTTTGTCTAATTGACAACACACTCTTCGAATCAAAAGAACACGAAGTCCAGAAATTCCTTTGCTTATAGATTTTGAAAAGGCGTTTGATACAATTTCAGATGACTTCATTAAGGAATCTCTCGAATTTTCGGTCTGGGGAACTCCATTCAAAGGCGGGTTCGTCCTTTTTATAATGAAACAAAATCGTGCATGTTACAAAATGATTTTCGACACGCAAGTTCTAATGGATTGAATGAGATTTCACTCCAAGATACCCTGGCGGTCCTAGAATATTTCTATAGACTATCTGGACTTAAAATAATTGCTGATAAAACAGAGGCGCTGTGTCCGATTGCAAACAAGGGCACTGTGTTATACAAGGGGGCCAGGCTGAACTGTAATGCTACCTCATTCACAATTTTAGGAGTGAAATTCACTACATCTTTATTTGATATAGAAGACATAAACATATAAGAAAAACACTAAAACAAATTGAGCTCATAATATATATTTGGAGAGAAAAAGAAACCTTACAATATGTGAAAATAACGGTCATTAAGAGCTTAGCTTTATATAAAATACCCCGTATCCTGTCCAATCTTTCAACATCACCAAAAGATTATCTAGCGGAAACTTAATACAATATTCTAAAATTTTATATGGAAAGGGGAGAACAGACAAAATTAAGAGGAGGACTATAATACAGGAATGCGGCGAAGGAGGTGCGAGAATGGTAGAAGTTGAAACTATCACAATGAAACTTTCACAATTACATTGATCAGAAGAATGCTAAAAAATCATTACAAGTGGGAAAACTTCTGTGTAATCCGGATCCCTTATGATTTGCGTCATTGAGGGGTTGCCTTACATAAGGGTATGGCAAGTACAAAAAACCGTATTACGTGATTGTAGCGGGGATCTAAAGTACTATATAAAAATCAACATTTGGAATAATCATCGGGATATTTTACATGAGCCGCTTTATGAAATAATACTTATTTTAAAGATCAAATGCTGTGTAAATGTATAAAATACCTTCTGGAAGAAGATGACATATTCTACAGTTTCTGGCAGCTAAAACTCGAATATAGCCAGGAAGCGACCTTTCTTGACTATGTCAGACTACTGCGAAACATTCCTAAAAAATGAAAGGCCTACCTTGCTTTCAACAGAGTAATAACAGAGCAAAGAACATCTCAAGATATACATGGAGTAGATAGTTATGGTAACAGGTTATTAAAACTTTGTAAATCCCATGGAATATTCATTGCAAACGGTAGGGTTGATAGGGGCCAGAGTATCGGCAAAAACACGACTACTAAAAATACTATTGTTGACTATGTAATAGGGTCCGCTGAGCTGTTGACTCGTATGAGCCTGTTCCAAGTCAGAGATTTTCACCCATTATGTTCTGATATCCACTGTCCAATTGAAGTGCAACTAACGGGTAAAATGTTAATTAATAGACACGATACAGACTGGCAAGCAAATGTAGACACTGCCAATTCGAGAGGAACTGTTTTATAATGAATTTGATGAAGCTACTATTGAGCGAATGGTGAACGAATTGAAAAGCGAAGAGGGTGATATAGAGAGTATTTGTAACGAGATAAATACAATGTTCACAACAAATGCTATGAACATTTTTGGGAATGGTAAAGAATATCAAAATAGAGGTCCTAGAAGGACTGGTGATAAGCCGTGGTTCAATAGAGAGTGTCAGATAGCATGACGGCAATTCAATTATGATCGAAAAGTTTTTAGGAGAAGAAAGTCTGATAGTAATAGAATGCGTATGTCAGAAAGCGGTAGGGTGTATAAAAAAACGTTAAATAAGGCAGAGAGAACTTATAAGGAAACTCTGAGTAATAAGATTATGGATAGAAAGTCTAGTAACCCAAAAGAATTCTGGAAGCTGCTTAATGGGAAAAAAGGGAACAGCTGTAAAGCGGATGTGGAATCACTATAGTGGCACATTTTAAGCAGCTAAATGAAGGTAAGCGGGAACTGAATAATGATGAATCCAATGATATTTTGGGAACCGTTACTGACACCGTAATCCCAGTAGATGATAAAATAAATGCTTCAATAACTGAAACAGAAATCCGGGAAGTCGTAAAGAACCTAAAAAATGGGAAATCGCCTGGTATAGACCGCATTCTGAATTAGTATATTAGCTGTACATTTGAAAAATTTAGAACATTGTATGTGGTATTATTTAATAAAGTGCTGGATGAAGGGAAGATACCTAGCTGCTGGTCAACCGGCATAATTGTGCCAATCTTCAAGAAAAAGGGGAACCCAACTGATCCAGGAAATTATAGAGGTATCACACTGCTTAGCTGCCTCGGTAAAGTATTCACAGGCCTGTTAAACAAGAGACTGAGTGACTATGTTGAAGAATATAACCTATTGTCTGAAAACCAGGCTGGGTTTCGTAAGGGTTATAGTGTGTCAGACCATATTTTTTTATTGAAATGCTTAGTCGAACTGTTTTTATTCAGGAAATCAAAGCTTTATTGTGTTTTCGTCGATTACGAAAAGGCATTCGATTCGATTTGGAGAGTCGCACTGTGGAAAAAGTTATATAAGTGGGAAAATATTTACAGTTATACAAAACATGTACGAAGATATAAAGTCCTGCGTTAAAGTGAATGGAAATATATTTCAGTAGTTTTTCAGTAGTACTCGAGGTTTAAGGCAGGGAGAGAATTTATCTCCTCTAATGTTTTCATTATTTGTGAATGATTTGGAAAAAGTCCTAATTACCCAGGGATATAGTGATGGTGTCGAACTTGAGTGGGACGTTATAAATGTATTTTTCAAAGTTATGCTGCTTCTGTATGCAGACGATATGGTCATTTTTTCTGACACAAAAGAGGGTCTCCAAAGAGCTCTTGATGGTCTCCAGTTATACTGCGAACAATGGATGTTAACAGTGAATGTACCAAAAACAAAGGTTGTTGTTTTTAGTAAACGAAGAACAAAGAATTGCAATGCTGTTTTTACATATTCCGGAAAACAGCTTGAAACTGTTGATCATTTTAAATACTTGGGTATAGAAGTTGCATATAATGGGAGCTTTAATACACAGTAAATACAAGACGTTTTAATTTCGACGCTTCAAAAACACTTGCCAGACACACTTAATAAACATGTCAAGGCGTTTTACTGTAAAACAGTTACGTTTTTTGAAAACGGAAACACTTATATGACAAACACCAACCGTTTCCACTAAAACGCCTGTGTTTATAATTTCTTTCGAGAATCGACACAGCTGGAAAACACTTGCGTTGATAAGTTTTGCACTAGTGTTTTTATTTAAAACATCACCGTGATTAACAAAAACGCACAACGCGATTATCTCCAGACACACTTATTAGACACGTCATCCGTTTTTTAATAAACATGTCGCATGTTTATGAAACAAAACGCTACTGTTTTATGGTAAACTGCACATGTCAACAGCTTACGATTGCTTACGATTTGGTATGAAAACACCAGTGTTTATTCTTTTGATGCTACCGTTTATGTTAAAAACGTACAGGTTTATTAATTTTATGTTGGCGTTTATTTGCAAGTCGCTACTGTTTTAGGTAGGAAAACATAGGTATTTATATGTTTAATGTCAGTGTTTTAATTCAAAACTGTTGCCGACTTTGTCAAAAACGTGCAACAGCATCAAAATTTTATACTATTTACGACTGAAACAAAGATTTGCATCATGTACTACGTCTGATTTTGTTTGGTACAACACATTTGTAAAAAAAATATTGATGGGAACTTATGATAGACATACTTGCAGGTCAACAGAATCAGAATACCAACAACATAATCAGAATACCGACAAAATCAGACGTAGTACATGAAGCTAATACTTTGTGTTTCAAACATAAATGCTATATAATTTGACAATCTAAAAAACGTCCAGTTAACAGTTTCATACAAGGTTAAGAGAACTCTATTGTTTCATTCTGACTTCAGTGAAATCTCAATTGAGTGACTTTTCCCTCAAATTGAGTTAGCCAAGTCATGTTACCTATAGACTGGCTCTGCTTGGACATCTTTCTCATGTCAAGGCGACAAAGGCTTCGGTTTCGCCAAACAGACAGTATTCTAAGAAGAGCCACTCCAGGGACCACTTTCATGAAAGGTCGTACACCAATTTGTATCGTAAGTTTACGATACGCTCATTATAATAATAATAATAATAATAATGATAATAATAATAAAATTTACTATAAAAAAATTGTTGTATGATCTTCGTGAAATTGGCCCCAGCTTTCCAATGCATATCACAGTAAATTATTGCATCATACTACTTAATAAATTCATAAATCAAATGAATTCATGAATCAAATAACTCTTTAATGCAATATTGATCAACTTTGACTTTCCCAGCATTACTAGCTCAACATTGTTATCAATGCAACATAATGTTCACACACAACACCATGACATATGTACATTTGATACTTAAGTTGCATGACATATTTAATTTCTTTCCAATATTTCAGGTACAGACTATATTCTAAGAAGAGCCAGATTTTCACCTCAAAATGTTGTATCAAATGCCTGAAATGAATAGATTAATAAATCAAATGAATTCATGATTCAAATACCTGCCTAATGAAATGTCCATCAACTTTGACTTTTCTAGCATTACTACTACAAGGTATTAAACACTAGGAGACCTGTACATTTGATACTTGCAGGAAATTTTCAATTTCTTTTCAATATTTCAGGTACAGACTGTATTCTAAGATGAGTCAGATTTCCAATGCAAATCAACATAATATTGTATCAAACGACTTAATTCATAAATCAAATGAATTCATAAATGAAATAACTGCTTAATTATGTATCCATCAACTTTGAGTTTCTAGCATTTGTTATCAATGCAGACATAATGTTCACACACAACACTATGAGACCTGTACATTTAATCTTTGCATGGCATTTTCAATTTCTTTCCAATATTTCAGGTACTTGGCAGACTTCTGGTCTGTGTAGGGATCACCAAAATCAAGTTCCTGGCATAGTGCCAGGAGCTGCGAATAGATACGAGGATAGCTGAGATCCATTGCGTAATACACTAGCACACAGTGAAGGACTGCCTCTTTCACGTTATCAGTTTCGCAATATATGATCCCTTTATCTGCTGTTATTACAATTTCCTGCACTTTCACTTCATTGGTCATAAACATGACTAAACGGGGTGGGTCGAGTTGTTTTCCACCTACTGCATTTACAATGTCCACCTCAGCAACCCCCTGAAACAATGTGAAGGAAAAAGAACAAATTAATCCAAAGACAGCTGTATAATTATGACATATTTATATTATCACAAATCAATTTCATTTTCCTGGGATCAAATGTATACAACATCACATTTATATAACTCTGGGAAATATTCTGCCTCTGTCCAAGAAGGTCATGAAAGGTGTATAAAGCTTGACGGCTTTAATACAAACCAATGAGAAGAATAAACAAAATATTAATTTGTTCAAAATGGTTATTCCGTTGTCCACTTTCTCCTTAAGGCAAAAACAGAGAACAAGATCAAGTGACCTGATATTCGAAGTGACCAATTTGTCATCTTAATTGTAAATGAATCATAAAAAATGTTCCTGTTAAAGTGTTCATGAAGAATACAGACTGCTCCATGAAACTGACATCAAGTGAGATGAGTGAGATGAAATTAACGGGAAGATTCAATGATTCTGACCAGGGTACGAAATTCGGAAATTTTTTCACTTGTCTTGCAGACCAGTAAATTTGATCATCTAGTCTATCTCTACAGTTTACTGGTCAGCTAATCTGGTTTATAAATGTAATGAAAATATTCTACTGGTCCACAGGTGAATCGAAATGTTCACTGGTTCGCCCAAAATTTTCTAGTCTCGGACTAGCGGACCGGTGGGAACTACAAACCCTGCTGAATATATAAAATATATAACTTCCATGTCACTTTTCACTAAATATTGATAAAATTCCTTTCTAGATTCGAAAGAGTTCTCTTATTTTACAACACTCAAGTCTACTTTCTGGCATTTTTGTCCTGTCATTTGAATAACCAGTAAAATCACTGTACGGTTTAATTCGAGAGAATTTAAGATCTCGATTTGGGTCAATTTTTGATTTAAGATGGAACTCGTTTATTCCTATTGATAGACTAAACTCCGCGACAGATGATCCCATTTCCTGCCTACAAGAGATAATTCTCAAAGGATCATTTGCACATTGTGTACGAAATACGGGCTTATCTTCAAAATGAAAATTTGTGCTATAAAAACCATGCTGGTATAGCCTCTGAGCGACAGGAAATGCAGTTGTCAGAAGATATTATTAGATGTTTAATAAGGTGAATGAGATAAAAAAAAAATGCTTTACCTTCTTGATGGTAAGTATTGGTTGTGTCTTCTTTCCCTTCCCTTTGTCAAAGGCTGTGGATTTCTCCAGAAAATCTAGTATGGTGGCATCACTGGCTCCATCCTTCAAACAACAAAAGCACAGGGAACAACGGAAGTGATTCGTGGCTGCCATACTACCGACTCCGACATTAGCGTCTTGAAAATCTGTCGATTTCGAAGGCCAAAACAAAAGGCAAATAAATAGTGACAAGATGAAAACTTGTGACAAACGAGACTGACAGACCGTTTGGATTGATAGATTCATCTACAATGTATAGCATAGATAATTTTGAACTGCTCAGCCATGTATGCATTAAACGTTAGGCCTATATTGTTACCGGTGTTGTTGTTGTTTAAGTTACGTTGTTGTTGCTACCGTCAACGAAACAAAACCGAACATTACATTTCGGATTACCGCTATGAAAATGAATGTAATTAGCGTTCTGAATCTGTGAAAATGTATCAGATGGAAGTTACTAATGAAATAGGCCAGTTCAGAAGATGATCTTACCAGAATTCTTGAATAGCGGTGCCACTCTCTCTCCACCAAATGCCGACAGCGACGAAAAAGTCCAGCAGACGATATGCGCCTGGACCCCGTGGAATAGAAATGAGCCTACGTCATACCTAACACCATGCCGTGATAAACGCATCCGTTTAACGCTGTATTGTGCTGAATGTATTACCTTACTATTTAATAAATGCACGCGATTATACACCTAAAACATTAACATTCAATAAACGCGTACGGCGCCAATCATTGACCTTTATTTGTACTTAATTGCACGCCTGAATAAACGCGTCCGTTTTATGAAACTTCTGATAGATCACGTGATTAACAAACCATCGTAGTAGGTCTATTATCATTGGTCTGTTCAGTTTTAAATCTTTCAGGGTATCGTTATAGTTTTAACTTAATGTCATTGTAAAACACTAAGGTTTTTGTGGTATACGTTACCGACAAACGACATCGGAATTAACGCTGGCCGTGAAATTTAAACATCTGAAGATGACACATGTGTTTTTGTTGTAGACGATTTTCATGTCACGTGATTGACGGGTGTTGTCCACTAGGGTATACATTTACGGCAGTGTTTTAAGCGACTACTTTCTTCTCCAATTTTAAAACATGTCTTACCGAAGGTGTCGAGGGAAAACGCGCGCGTTTTTATACAAAATGTTACCTACTAACGACGCATCAGTAAAAACACACGGGTTGAAATATAAACGCGTCAAACGTCACGATTGTTATGGTCATGCAAGACGCTAACGTTTTACTGAAACGTTGTTGTGCACATTATGATCATATCAACAGACAAAAACGCCTCGTGAAAACGTTCTTGTTTTAAGAAATAAAATACTTGCGATTATCAGTTATATGTTGAGGTTTTTCTTTAGATGTATGGCAAGCCGTTTTGGTATTTATTCATTTATTTTTGATATCAAAAAAAGAATTTTTGATATCCAAAATAGTATTTTTGATATCCAAAATAGTATTTTTGATATCAAAAATTCTTTTTTTGATATCAAAAATAAAAGTTTATTTTTGATATCGAAAATACTATTTTGGATATCAAAAATTCTTTTTTTGATATCAAAAATACTATTTTGGATATCAAAAAAAGAATTTTTGATATCAAAAATAAACCGTTTATTTTTGATATCCAAAATAGTATTTTTGATATCAAAAATTCATTTTTTGATATCAAAAATAAACCGTTTATTTTTGATATCAAAAATAGAGGACCACTTACACCAAACAGGGCCGTAGCCAGGATTTACTGAGGGGTGGTTCGACTTCACTCCAAAAGGGCACATCATGGGGTTCGCTGTATGGGAAAAGGGGTAAATAGGGGGTTCGCTTCAGTGTTTGAAAAGGGCATTTATATGAGAAAAGTATATAATATTTCCAAAGGGGGGGGGGGTTCGCCCGAACCCAGAAACCCCCCTTGGCTACGGGCCTGCCAAAACGGAAATAATCTCTCATCTTTGGCTTCATCTCAAAAAGTGCTACCATACAAAATAACTCATAAAAATCATAATGCAAATTACACAAATTCAATCGAAATTTTCCCCTTGTTTATTGATTGATACAATTTCACTCCTCATTCCCGACACCCGTCGTTTGGCGCCAAAGAAAAATGGAGAAAATGGCTGATTCGGGTAACCCAGCTCAGGCTAACGCTGTTGTTAGAAATGTTGTGCAAAATGAATTGTCATCTGTACAGGAAGCGAGAGAATCAACAATTATCCGATTAAATACCAAAACGGCGCACATTTATTTTTGATATCAAAAATTCTTTTGTTGATATCAAAAATAAAGGAATAAATACCAAAACGGCTTGCCATATGGCACGCCGTTTTGGTATTTATTAATTTATTTTTGATATCAAAAAAAGAATTTTTGATATCCAAAATAGTATTTTTGATATCAAAAATAAACTTTTATTTTTGATATCAAAAAAAGAATTTTTGATATCAAAAATAGTATTTTGATATCAAAAATAGTATATATCAAAAAAAGAATTTTTGATATCAAAAATAAACGGTTTATTTTTGATATCAAAAATTCTTTTTTTGATATCAAAAATACTATTTTTGATATCAAAAAAAGAATTTTTGATATCAAAAATAGAATTGTTGATATCAAAAATAGTATTTTTGATATCAACAATTATCCGATTAAATACCAAAACGGCGCACATTTATTTTTGATATCAAAAAAAGAATTTTTGATATCAAAAATAAAGGAATAAATACCAAAACGGCTTGCCATATAGATGTGGGTGTTTTTCATTTAAAACATCAACATTTTTTATTTGTATGCATACGCTTATTTAAAAAACGCATGTATTTTAGAATAAACGTGTCAAGCGTCTTTCTTTTTTACTGTGTAAATGTCTAATTCCCTTACTCCAGTTATATAACCTTTTTGGATAAACTTTCCCGCATTGTAATTGGTACAGTCTATAAGGTAAAGAATCTTTTTTATTCACAAGCTTAACCCAATATTTAACTATCATTTTTTTACATTCAGTAGACAAGCTGTATCTGCCAAGCTCCCCATATTTGAACATTGAGTGTATACAGATTCTATATCTTTCATGTCACTAAAACCCCATAATTCACATCCATATAATAGTATAGGATTTATCATTTTATCAAAAATTTCCAACTTAGTATCTACATCAAGTTCTAGATTATAGAAACATCTCTTCAATATGAATATTGATCTCCTTGCCTTTTCAATCAGAGCTGTACGGGTTTCCTCCAGATTTAAATTATATTTCAGACAAATGCCGAGATAACAAAAAATGATCTAATACATCTACCAAATTACCATTGCAGGTCCAATTGTATTGTTTTCAAATAAATGGTTAATAGTTTATCCCACAAAACCATCTTAGCTAGTTGGAATAAATTATGTCCGGGTGGAAAGAGGATATTACGGAAGCATAGATAGGACATGGGTGAAAATTATTTTTCCGTTCACGAAATTATCTTCGACCCGGAGATAATTATCTTCGACCCGGAGATACATCTTCGACCCGGAGATAATTATCTCCAACCCGGAATTACATCTCCGACCCGGAGACAATTATCTCCGACCCGGAGACAATTATCTCCGACCCGGAAATAATTAGCTCCGACCCGGAGAAACTTATCTCCGACCCCGAGATACATCCCCGACCCGGAGATAATTATCTCCGATCCGGAGATACATTTCCGACCCGGAGATAATTATCTTCGACCCGAAGATACATCTTCGACCCGGAGATAATTATCTCCAACCCGGAATTACATCTCCGACCCGGAGACAATTATCTCCGACCCGGAGACAATTATCTCCGACCCGGAAATAATTAGCTCCGACCCGGAGAAACTTATCTCCGACCCCGAGATACATCCCCGACCCGGAGATAATTATCTCCGATCCGGAGATACATTTCCGACCCGGAGATAATTATCTCTGACCCAGAGATGATTGACCAATGGTGTTGAAGCGATCGTTACAGCAGCTCGACTCTCATTGGTCAATTATCTCCGGGCCGGAGATGTATCTTGGGGTCGGAGATATATCTCAGGGTCGGAGATAATTTTCTCCGGGTCGGAGATGTATCTCGGGGTCGAAGATGTATCTCCGGGTCGGAGTTAATTTTCTCCGGGTCGGAGATGTATCTCGGCGTCGGAGATAACGAAAAATAATTTTCACCCATATCCTGTCTATGCTTCCGTAGGATATCAACAGAATAGGACGAAAAACACTAGGAACATAGACTATAGAGGGGAAAATATGATTGAACAGAAAATAAGCTCGCAATGCCTCCATAGTACATTGCAATACGCACCTCTGCGTAATATGACCATTAAATATGCTCCTAAGCTCCCTAGGATAAAGAACTGAGACATATCGCATTATGTATTTGGCATTATCTAAAAATAAGAACTCCTCGATCTGTTCCATCATGACATAAAATCCCTTTTTTGATGGCTGGAGGATTTCTGAATTGGAAATATGTTTAAGATATAAACTGTTAGATATGCTGCGATTACACCTCATGTGAATTTAATCATTTTCAAGTGAGATGGCCAATAAAAACATTCAAGTTGATAGATGAAAGACAACCAAACTATTTTGATATGACCAATAAGGGTAGCTATGTTGATATTTTCACCATGCCTCACGGCCAGTTTTATACAACAGCGCTTGTAATACACGTGATAAAATACATCGTCTGAAAGTCTGAAAAGTCTGAAAGTTTCAGTTTCTAGTCTCCTTCCATTCTGAAGTTACGATGAAAAACGTATGGTCAATTGTCCGGGGCGGGGAGCGCTTTATAACGCGTTTATTGGTGTGACATCCAAACTTGGCACACGCGTGTGAGAATGCGCGCATTTTGGTGCGTACGCGTTTCCATACATTTCGTCGCAGTGCCATATATGGATGAAGGAAAGGGGGCGGTGAACACTCACGTTTCAGCCGTGCAGTTAACGAAACAGTGATTCGTATGTGTGTTATTCGGACTCATCGGCAGTATATCTGCAAAATGCATAGCTCTGGAAAATTGGAAAACAACGAGCAATTCATCAATTTTACGATACAGCCGTACTGCGCTGACAGCAATAATATTGCAACAACAGCGCCGTGAAAAGGCAGAGAAAAGTACCTCATGTGAATACATTCTCAATTTCACGATATTACAGAATGCTCATCAACCATCAGTGTAAAGAACATGAATTAGGAGCACTCATCGGTCTCGAACGCACCACCGGGTGAAAATAGGTTTCGGTTGTTTACATCGATCAGCTGGTCGGATTCGTCAACAACGTTGGGTTGTAAAGAGTAGTCTCCCTTTCAACGTATGGTAGCCCGTTCGAAGCAGAATATTGCTACATGCGTGGTGGGATTTTATAATGCTAAATTTTAAATGTTCCACCACTCACATTTCTTAAGACTTTTGATATATTGTTGGTAAAGTATTATTAGTCAAGTTAGCGGAGAGATACATTCTGTTGCAATTAGTTCCAGGTCAAAGCCTAAATTGACTGGACTATAGTGCATAGAACAATTGTCCTATTAATGGTGAAAGATGCATTGGTGGGTTAATAAGAAAACAAAAATTTTCCAGATCCGTCAACTTAGGGAAGTACTGGCAAATGCTACTTATGTTATTGTAAAATAGATCTCTTAGTTTTTCTCCACTAGGACATTTGCACAGGAAATGGAATTCATCTTCCACTGTTTTGTCAGTTGTTATACATCCCTTACACAATCTTTTATCTCTGTCTATATTTCGGTATCTACCGGTTTCTATTTCAATTCGAGTGTAAACGGACGCCAAAATCTCCGGCTTTATCTACATTGCGCACCTACAACAAACTAATATATCAGTGTGCCCTGCTGTTTTGCCTCGCTTGCCCTTTGTTCAACATTATCATTTGGTAAACAGATCTTGCGGGTGAGGGTCGTCGTACTCTCGGGTAATAATATCAACACATTTCCATTTTCATAGCCATGTCTACGTTACTGGACGAATACTGCATGCATTGTCGGATCGGCGACATTTGACAAGCAGTAACATCGATAGTACGGAGTATACATTACTTCATTGATGCATGGTATTCGAAATAATCCCGCCTGTCCAATGGAAATGACTCTGACCATTACTCCTCAACAGACGATGAACGGGTTTAAAGATTCAATGGACGACTGTCCAACAGTTTCTCCTATCCCCCTTTTTGAAGTGAGTGGGCTACTATCCAAGCGCTTTAGGTTATGGGGTTCCAGAAGCCTGGAGACAGGTTCTGGCCAAGTTTTCGATGAATACGAACTAGCATAATCACTCAGTTATCGCTTGCATTTTTTTGTGTTTAAGTTTGGAGACATCGTATACATGTTAACTACCGGTTGAACTCAACGTTCAATAGCTAATTCTACTGTACTCGAGTAATCTAATCGTGAAATAGTTTTGCTTGGACTGCAAAATATGGCAGGATCTATGCAAACTTTGTTGGGGAATTATAATAGAAAGTCTCTCTCGTCGACTTTATGACAAAAGAGATGATTACAATTTCGACATCGTAAACTATCCCTTTCTGGACAGTAATATTCCAGTGGGACCTGCATATGGCGTATACATATCTCGCCTAGTAGCATTTGCTAGATCCTGTGTTAATTGTGACGATTTCAATCAACATCACAAAACATTGTTGCAGAAACTTATAAAACAGGGCTATTCCTCCAAGCGCCTCCACTCAAAGTTTCTCAAATTTGGCGATACATATCGCATGCTGATAACAAAATACGAACGTAGCGTGCAAGATCTATGGCGCTACGTTTCGTAACTTGTGTCTAATTCCGCTTAACCCGGGGCTAGGGGCCGTATGAACCCATGTACTTCAAGATCCTCATGGTGCTCATATGAACAGTCACAATCAAAGCGTGACTGAGATACACCATTCTCTAGATAACGGCTTTAGAACGATTATTATGGATTAAGAATACTGATCAGCGATACGGATTTTATATTTTTGGAACATCATGATATCTTGTCGGCATCATTGAAAACTGTTGACCGCTTCTCTCTTGCAGGAAACTAGCCTATGTTTATGTATACTATGATTGTCTTTTTTGAATTTGGTGCTAATACTGTTATATGGATATGGAATAGGTCTTTGGATTATGGACGCGGATATTCTTTAATGGACGACGGCTGAATTATGAATGACGGACTAGACGCTTGTATATTTAAAATATATCACAAACTATTTCTCGTCCAGTCAGGTGTAATGACCAACCAAATTTCCCCGGAAGTCCAGATTATAATCTTAGACCCAAAAATATCAATGAGGGTTTGTGACCTACATACAGTGATTGAATAAAATGTCTAGGAATTATTGATCTTGATTCGGTAAGTATGTTTCTTTTAGTGAACTCATATAACATTACGGGGTATAGAGAAAGTAATTACTTCTAACCTATGCTGGAGAAATACGTTCGAGGTGACTGCGAACTGAAGAATTGTACACAGATATACAGATTTCTGTGATTTCAAAGATTAAACCAACTTTTGAAAAAAAATCATCATAGTTAAAAAAAATGGCACGCAATTTTTCAATATGTCTGTTAAAACTACATGAACTAGACAGTAAAACACTAAATTGAGGTTAAACACCAAGTCGAATTATTACTGCAATGGTGAACACATTTGCTTAATTCCGAAATCAAATGGCGATATCATGGGTATAATTTGAATGTCTGATTATCAACAGGCGCGGTTCCGAAATCAAATGGCGATATCATGGGTATAATTTGAAGATGTCTGATTACCAACAGGCGATATCCTTCGTTGGCTCGACAACATTCCCAATGTTCTCAATTTCCGTGATAGATATCATAACGATGAAAGAATATGATCGTTTTGCGAAAGATCTCTGTTTGGTAACTTGTGTTGGTGACTTATGAACAGTTATGAACAAACATGACTGAGATACGTGTATAGTACACTCAAGTAAATTCTTTTGGACAAACGAACACTGTTCAATGTTATCGATTAGACCATAGGAACATCATCATGCTTTGGTGGCATCATAGAAAACTATTGACTGCTTCTCTCTTACAAGGAAATAACATGTGGTTACATTTATATTTAATGCCTGCTAGGATGGTTGGGTTAATACCTTGTGGATAAGGTATATGGTTATAGATATACACACATTATTGAGCCATACTCCACGTACTAATATTTAATGACCAAGAAACTGGACTTTCCGTTTGGATGACCATTTCAGTCCATAATCTCTGTCTTATTGTAAGACCATATCCAAGTGTTCCGGGATATCGCTGGACGATACAATTATGTCGCTAAGATACACAAATAGGTTCTCCATCAGGTCATCATGGAAAACTTACTCAATGAGTCTCTGAAACGTGACTGGTGCATTCGAAAGCCCAAATGGCATCCTGCTGATCTCACGTAGACCAAGTGGAGTCGTACACGTCATATAGTTTCTCTTCACTTATTTCATTTCGATTGGGTTATACACCGATGCCAGGTCGATGGTCGAAAAAGGGGGCACTCTAGACATGTTCTTCGGTAAGAGGCAGATATTATACATAACAGATGGTATTGGAATTGGTTTTCTATAATCTACGTACACGCGAAGTTCTCCAACTTCATTTGGGCCTGTACAGGTGGATCCCATAGCTGGAAGAACAGTGTCGAATGTTCATTATCTTCTGTTATTTGGTGAGGGGATATCCTGCAACAAGGGCACAGAGCTTGGTGGATCGTCTGTGATGTAAATCCTGAGTAAAGTATGCATGTCGGATCTGGCGCCTGCTATAACCCTATTTGCCTTGTTTTATCTGTAACAGCTGTTCTGTGGCCCAATCGAAACTCTCCAGCTGTGGGAACACTACAGATACATCGCCAGCTATTTTTGAGACCGTCAAATTTTATACACTCAAACAGAAACCGAAAGTGATGCTGACAACTTCCACTTATCCGTCCGAGACCCAGTTTACAAAATAATAATTGAAATAACTTTTACGTTCAACAGTTAGCACCAGTAACAGGCATAAAAAAGTTTTTTTCTTACAAAAAGAAATAAGCAGTTTTCTCTGATGAGATGTATTCTTCAAAGAAAATGAATCTTCCAAGTCGTTTTATAGAGTGTAATCTATCTCTGTCAGGTTTTGGTTGTGACCGTCCATTGGAGCACTATAGGAATGTAAAGCAGATGGAGTTCAAACAGCACTTAGCCCGAATTTCAACGGGATTAGACAAGTTATGGAAGGTATAGCGCCAGAGATCATGTTCAATAGAATCGTGTTTTGTCGTCAGTACGCGATATTTATCGCAGAATGGAGCCGTTGGTGGAATAATCTTGACAACTTTCTACAATAATGTTTTGTTGCATTGGTTGGAATCACAGCTTCACAGTCACAGCTTCACAGGATCTTTCAAATGCTTCTAGACGAGATATGTATAAAACTTATGCTGGAACATTGCTATCCAGAAATTGCTATCGAAGAGTTATCTTCGTTAAATTTGTAATCGTCTCTTTTGCCATACATTCGGCGCGAGGGCAAATCCCTTCCCTATATCATAAATGCAGAGGTCAATACATGATGTCCCATCCTGGCTCTCAATGCTTCTTTCAGGATCACTAAAGCGGTTGTGCATCCTATCATCAGCCGGTTCCTGCCGATAACTGCCTCACAGGCTCTACGTGGACATTTCCTTTCGGAGGACTATGAACCTATGAACAGGCGAAGAATAAATATTCATTCTGAGTATTCCAGGACACCACACACTATCTTACTTTATTATATGCTTAAGTACCAAGATACCAATATTAGTAGCAAAACAGTTACAATCATTGGAATATGTGGCACATAAGTGTCAATCCATTACCCACGGTGAGCTTTAACCAATGAATGGCTTTGAATGGGTGGTTATATTTAGATACGCGGTGAGATTTGTCTATCTTGGGATCCGGTGTCCAAAACGTAAACTTCTACATGTCCAGCTAGGATACATTTTGATTGCAGACTGATACGTGAGCTGGTGTCACAATTCCGGTTTCACAACGATCAGTTGGCCCTCCGTTGGACGGTTCAATCCTAACCCTACCTCTGTTGTCATGTATCCTCACACGACGGTCTTTCTTCAAACATTCTAATTTTACACAATAGATCCGTGCGATGCTTGCCACAATGGTAAAGTGCCAGTTTGTTCGTGACAGATTTCGGGAAAACGTTTCGATCCTATTTCCGCACCAGTTGTGACAATTTGCAGCGGACATTTGCTCCGAAAATGAAGTTGTGAACCAGGACAACGTGTTAGAACAGATTACGTCCAATATTCGCTTTTTTAGGTTTGATTGTTATCATATACAGACGGAATACGCAAAATAGGGGTCGGTGTGCACAAGATTGGGTTTAAAGTTGTACACTGTTATAGGCACAAAATATACAGGTCAAAATCAAATTTTAAATTTGAAACCAAAGATGGATTTGCTCCTCAACTCCGCTACCAATATTATACCAATTATAATACAGACAGATATGTATCATAGGGGCGCGGGACAAGAATTTTTGAGGTTTAGAATGGGATTAGGGTCTCGTATGCCCTATCCCATGCACTACATCTAAGAAGCGGTATCAAGGGCCGTGCGGATACTGTGAAGACATGAACAGCTGCAATAAAAGCGCGGCTGGGATACTAAGGCTACGTCTGATAATCCACCGTAATCTCGGTTCTGAATGTGAGGTACCGATGGATATGGCTGCTTTTAGTCGCAAGACGTTAATTTTTCCCACCTCTTCCATATCGCTCCAATCTGTTTTCTTCTATTTACTATACATTAGTGAACGAAGTCAGCCACCATATTTAATAAGACTATCCATCCCAGTTTCTACCTGTACCGGGTCCCGATAGAAATTTATAGAAACAAAGAATTTGCTACGGTACTTCCCCCATTCTGATCGTTTTAAATTACTTTATCATCTATATTAATCATATGGCAGTAAAACGCCAATCAAGTAATTACTTAACAGAATTTAATCGCAAATGAAAAAGTTTGGAGATAATATGCATATTGCTTATCAGGAGAGAAAACTTAAAAAGTCATGTATACATTGGGCGGATCCACTGTACTCTGTTTGAATATTCATCGTATTGAGGCAGTTGTATTTGGCCTTTATAATGTTCCCATATAGCTCGACTCAGGTCAGTAATTTCAGGTAGTAATTCACGGCGAATGTCCTTTGTATAATCACCGAGTATCAGAAAATGTCAGATGTTCATTATCTCATCTTCAAATATAGAGTCGATAATGTTGATGAGTTGATAATCAATTCATGACTTCTGTAAGCATCTCCCATGACCCATCGTTACAGTGGGGATATCGTTTCGTAGTCAATATCCTCAATTTCCATACAAAGCTACGACCCCACGATGAGAAACCCTCATAAGGAACGACAGTATATAAACACACGCTTAAAACTAAAGTGTTGAAACTTACTCGTAAAGTGTTGAAATAACCCTTTAAGTGTGTCCACAGGGACTGCTCTTTAAGTGTTGTCCCGGTGGACACTTAAAGGGTTATTTCAACACTTTACGAGTAAGTTTCAACACTTTAGTTTTCAGCGTGTTATACTAATGGTCATTCACATCCATACCCATCTTCATTTTATCCAGCCAATTTCTACTTTCTCACTTCGAACCTGCCTTGATATCGGAATTAAAATTTCCGATATCGGAATTAAAATTTCCGATATCGGAAATTCATGTCCTTCAATTTCCATATCGGAAATTCTATTTCCGATATCGGAAATTCAATTTCCCGTATTGGAAATGCAATTTTCCATATCGGAAATTCTGAATAAAATGCACTTTGGCTTGCCATATGATCCATACCATGCTTTAGCAAGATGATTCTGCCCAACGACATCTTTCTTGTGATCAATATTCCCATTTCCATCGTGTCGTTGATCCTAACCCATCTATTTACAATAGTACATTGTGGACTTACTAGTGTGTATAGTACAAGTGTGTTTCGTAGTTATACTGGAGTTTCGCGTGCCATCGGCACTTGGATCAAGGATGTCGTTGTTGTATGTGGATGTATAGCATTGGTCCAATTCTGTATTATACGTCTTTTTCTCGTATGGAATAATACGGAGAGGTAGTTGCACAGGCCCGTAGGCTGGCCCCCCCCCCCCCCGCGCAGGGCAGACCGAGTTCCGCTGCCGGAGAAAAAAAAATTCAGAGTGCACGGAAGGACCCGCATCCAAGGCCCTTGGACGCGGCTGAGTAGTATACAAAGAGTAAATTGAGTAAATGGCGCCTCACTGCGCATGCGCGAAAGTGAATTTGACCTGAGAAATTTGCATATGACCTTTGTGACGTCACGCGTCAGCCAATCAGAAGCGAGTATTGATGTCACGTGGGGTGTGGTTGTATGGTGGTGGGAGGTGGGTGCAAGATGGCGGCCTGTGGTTGTATAGTGGTGGGAGGTGGGTGCAAGATGGCGGCCTGTGTTGTGGGAGGTGGGTGCAAGATGGCGGCCTGTGGTTGTATGGTGGTGGGAGGTGGGTGCAAGATGGCGGCCTGTGGTTGTATGGTGGTGGGAGGTGGGTGCAAGATGGCGGCCTGTGGTTGTATGGTGGTGGGAGGTGGGTGCAAGATGGCGGCGTGTGGTTGTATGGTGGTGGGAGGTGGGTGCAAGATGGCGGCCTGTGGTTGTATGGTGGTGGGAGGTGGGTGCAAGATGGCGGCTGTGGTTGTATGGTGGTGGGAGGTGGGTGCAAGATGGCGGCGTGTGGTTGTATGGTGGTGGGAGGTGGGTGCAAGATGGCGGCCTGTGGTTGTATGGTGGTGGGAGGTGGGTGCAAGATGGCGGCCTGTGGTTGTATGGTGGTGGGAGGTGGGTGCAAGATGGCGGATTGTAGAAAAACGTATAAAAGGAGTCGATTTTTAGGGTAGGGGTGTATTCATTGCACTACTCTGCGTAGCACTGTGACTTACCTGACCTGACCAGCCTCCCTGCCTGCCTACCTGCCTGCCTGCTTGCTTCACCTCTAGTCAGTCATCCAGCCTGCTTGCCTGTTTTGTATGAGCTGTGGAGAACCATTTACTTTTTTTACTTTTGTGGGTGGTGGGTGGGTGGTGGATGGGTGCAAGATGGCGGCACATGGTGGGTGGGTGGTGGATGGGTTTAAGATGGCGGCTGGTGTGAGTGAGTGCAAGAATGTATTCATCCGCGGTCATGTCTACGAAAAGACACGGACTTTACCGAAGATACACGGACTTTAACGAAAAGACACGGACGTACACGAAAAGACGCGAAGGTGAACGCCATTGTGGGAAACCTCTCACAGACAGGTCAGTACATGCATTTCTATGTTGTTCACGCATAATAAAAGGATTGATCTGTAATCTGTGTTGTTGTTGTTGTTGTTGTTGTTGCTCCCTTTTTTGGACTAACCCATCAGAATAGTACGTATCACGGACTACACCCGTAGAGCTACATCTGGTCTATAAAACACGTCCCTCTGGATTCCACACCTTCATTTCTACAGAGCCATGGCGGAGATCCAGCCCCATGCCACTCGCATTTTACAGTATACCACCGTGGTGAATTCATTCACGGGTTACCGAGCAGTGGTCCGGTCCATGTTTGCAGATGGCGACGACAGCGAGGGACGACGCCAGATCCTCAACGAGTTCACAGAAGCGGTCCTCCACAGAGTGCACTCGATGGAGAGGCGTGCCATCACTCACCACTACTGGACTATGACAGCCATCCTTGGTGCTCGCGCTATGGACCAGGAGCGCTCACGCCGGAACCAGCGCCGGCTGGTTGGCCTCATACTAGTCTGTGCCCTATTGACCCTGGCGCTGTGGTATTGACACTATAAATACGAGGGTCAGACAGAGTGTGTGTCATTCACCGTTCGACATTTGGACCAAGCATGTCACCCGTCCTACGAGCCATCCTGCCCCTTACACCCCGGGTGGGGTTACACGTCTATGAAGATAAAGTCACCCTGGTGGAAGACCGTGGAGCTATTTGCTGGGCGCCCGCTGAGACCGTATCGAATACGGTCACACTACCTCGTGACGGCTGGACCAAATTTAAACGGGTGTTGAGCGACGGAAACCTCATCCACATAGACAATGCCATCTACGTATACCGTACCTCCCTCTTCCTACGCCTGGGCCGCTACCAAGACCCTACGCGAGGCTTCACCCTAGACCCCGATCTGTGGTCAGCCTTGGAGAAAGTGGTGTCTATTGTGGACCAGCTGTTTACACCGGACGAGCGATCATCACACCAGTTGGGGTGGGCTCGTGCTATTGAGGACGCGCTGGCTGAACCCCATGAACAACTACATGAACTCGACGACGATGCCATTGATTACCCGGCTAGACTCAGTCAGCCCAATGACATGACCACCTGATCCTTTGATCTCACGGGGTTCTCCTTATAAATACGAGAGACAGTGAAATCTGGTACCATTCACGTACTGACCATGACGGAGCATATAGTACTGGCGTATTTCAGCTTGACCCCCGAGGTTTTCCTGCACGTGTATGCGGATAAGGTCGATATCATGGAGGAGGTGGTGGGAGACACGGACCCTACACAACCGTGCCCGGCTCACATTCGTCTGTCCCGGGAGGGCTGGACCAAATTCAAACGGGTGTTGTCTGGTGAACTGGACGGCGACCTCATCCACTTGTGTCACGATGTGTACATCCGACGCGGCCCTTTCTTTGCTCAATTGGCTCGGCTAGATGGAGGTACAGTGCATTTTACCCTTCACCCTGATCTATGGTCTGCATTGGAAGATGCCGTGGTGGATGTGGATGAAGTGCTTATCAAGCGGTCATCAGACGAGTTGGACTGGTCATTTACCATGGCCACTGTGGAAGTCCACGAAGAAAATCAGAAAGAAACTCCGGCCCAAGATATACCCGTTATAAATAAACGATAGAGCCAGGGTCCATCATCATTTTGTCACCATGAAGCGCTGGGAGAAGGTGTTGGATAACTTATACTACAGTCCCGACAGTCCGGCAGCCTATAGTGCATTGTCGGCTCTCTCTCGAGCGGCCAAACCCCAGGGGTACAACGTGCCCAAGTCCGAGATTGGTTAAGAAGACAAGACACCTATACCTTACATCGATCTGTCCGTCGCCATTTTCTACGGAACCGGGTCATCGTGGGAGGAATAGATGCCCAGTGGCAAGCGGATTTGGTCGATATGAGCGCCTTTGCCAAACACAACGATGAGAATCGGTATATCTTGACGTGCATCGATATCCTATCCAAGTATGCGTGGGTGGTACCCATCCGGACGAAAACGGGGGCAAATCTCATAGCGGCGTTCAAAGACATCTTCAAGACCGGGCGCAAACCTTTGTATTTGCAAACCGACGAAGGCACGGAATTCCTCAACAGACCGTTCCAAGCCTTTCTCAAGAAACAGAAGGTGTTTTTCTTCCATACGTACAACGAGACCAAGGCTTCCGTGGTGGAGAGGTTCAACAGGACATTCAAAGGCCGCATGTATAAATATTTCACCTATAAGAATACAAGGCGGTACATCGATGTTCTCCCGAAACTGGTGAGGGGTTACAATCGAGCCTATCATCGAAGTATAGAGAGAGCCCCCATTACCGTGACCCAACGCAATGAAGCCCAAGTCCGGCGTGTCTTGTACCCCAGGCCATCGCAGCGAACGACGAAGGCGGTGTACAAGGTCGGGGACCCTGTACGGATCAGTAAAGTCAAGGGCAAGTTCGAGAAAAGTTACTTGCCCAACTGGAGCGATGAGCACTTCCTGATTAAACGGCGCCTACCCCGACAGCGGCGAGTCTATGAACTGGAAGATCTCCAAGGGGAAACGTTGCTGGGGACGTTTTACGAGACGGAATTACAGCCTGTTGTAAAAACACAGCAAGACTACTACACGGTGGAGCAGATTTTGAAAACGGAACGTCGACGTGGCAAACTGTTTCATTTCGTGAAATGGCAAGGTTGGCCCAGTTCCTTCAATTCCTGGGTCGCGGCCAACCAGGTGAAACGACTATAAAACCAGACACCACTGCCGTCTTCCTTCATTCCACGTCCGACTACAGTGCTATGGACCAACAGCAGCTGCCTCTGAAGACAGCGTCTCGCAAAACGCGCAAAGCGCAAGTGGGCTTTGGGGTGCTATTGCTAACCCTGCTGAGTGTGTTGTACGGAGGTGTGTTTTACGACGTAGCCTATGTCAGCACGTTACTTAACCAACTGAGAACACCAGGCACCAGCGAAACCGGTCTACAGAGAGCACCAGTCGTATCGAGCCCAGTCACCACCACCACCACCACACCCCGCGTACAAGCCACGTCGAGCTCTACACCTACACCAAGTACACCTACTACGTCTCAAGACCCACCAGATTTCATCCCTCACAGTGAACCGACCACCCACGTTGTACCCACCCCCAGCACCATCTCTGAACGTGAACAGACAACGACGACCGACGTTGTACCCACCACCACTCCAGTTCACTCGTACGAAATTTACAAGAGCAGGTTACCACGACAACGGATACACCTCGAACCATGGACCCTGGGTGGCAGCATCCCTTCACCTGCGTCATCGCAGGACCGACGGGCTCCGGCAAAACGCACTTCGTCAGGAAGCTCCTCCAACACGCCGACAGCATGATCACTCCACCCATTGCCAGAGTCGTGTGGTGTTACGGAGAATGGCAGGAAGCGTATGCAGCAATGCCCCACATCACGTTCGTGGAAGGCCTACCCAGCCTGGCCGATTTGGAACCCGACACCTTGGTGGTTCTGGATGATCTCATGGCGGAGACGGATGCACGGGTCACCCAACTCTTTACCAGAGGCAGCCATCATCGACGGCTCAGCATCATCTACATTGTGCAGAATCTGTTCAGTAAAAACAAAGAACATCGGAATATCAGCTTAAATGCCCACTACCTGGTGGTCTTCAAAAACCCGAGAGATACCACTCAACTGCTGCACCTGCCGAGACAGATGTATCCCGGCCGCACACCGTTTGCGTTGGAAGCCTTCAAAGATGCCACAACCCCTCAGCACGGGTATATGCTCTTCGACCTCAAGCAAGCCACTCCGGACCACCTTCGACTACGGACCGGCATCTTTCCCGGAGATACCCACCACGTGTACATGCAAAAATAATGTAAACACATCCACAGTGGCGCCCCCAGCTGGGGTCTGTGTGTTTGATGATGGGGAATAATAAAAAGAATGAATACCACAGCAGGGTTGACTTTGTCTGTGAGGTGGATAAAAAGGGCGGAGTTGTGGGTTCTAGCATTAGTTGTACAGGATATCTGC